>VZRZ01004411.1:1769141-1826880 GCA_013398175.1 Climacteris rufus | reverse complement strand
GGGACTATCGCTACTCCTGGGTTTCAGAGAAATAAACACATTCTGGTATCACAGAAATGAACATCAATATACAAAAGAAAGATACTCTTGGAGTTCGTCGGTTTACACGAGAGTTTTGTTTACAGCAGCAGAGCAATTAGCAAGGCTTAACCCTTTTCTGTTCAGTCCTTTGTCTGGTATCACCTCCGTGCCCACAAACACAGGTTTTCAGTACAAACCACTGAAGCACATCAGACCCATGGCGCCCCATCAAGGAAACAAACAGGGAAGCGTTGTTGCGTTCCTCTGCTTCCTCCACCCTTTAAGATGTTCCTCCAAAACGATACTGCTCAAAACAAAACTTTACCTGATGATGACAAAAGAATGTTAGAAAATAGGCTATTGCAGATCTGAATGTGTCAGTATCATGGAAAAACTCCACAACTGAACACCTGATGGCTCAGGGGGACTCAATGAGACGTCACTTGTGTTCATCTTCTGAGCTCTGGAAGGAAAACCTTTGGCAGCTCAGACCTTAGGTCGTGTAGATATTTATTCACATTTCAGGATCACTGTGATCTGTTAAACTGAATGTGTCCCCAGGAGACAACAGAAGAGCCAGTGGCAACTGACTTTTTTATTTTTTTAAAATACTTCTACCACACAGTGATAGCTTTATCAAAATTAGCTTCTTTGGGGAGGAAAAACCAGTCTCAATACTAGAAAACAGATAATTTAGTTTTGGTCATTGTTCAATGCTACATTTATTTTTTGTGCTTTGTTTTAAAAGGCTGATAAGCAGAAGAGCAGCACTGATGCTCACAGCAACTTGTGGGTGTTAGCTTATGCAGGGGACCAAGAATCAAGGCTCATGCTTTTATATACAGGGAGGAGAAATGAAAGAACACTAGTCACTGCAAAGTTTAAAAACATGACTTTGGCTCTTTGACAAACCTATCCTAAATTCACCTTTCACACCTGTACAATTGTCTCATGAGGCAACTTCTGCTTTGTTGGCTAAACAACATGTTTTTTGTCTTACAGTTTCCACTGTAAGTACTCACTGTTCACTGTAACTTAGTTGGGTTTTTTTACAAATAATAGCACAAAATGTATTCTCTTGTAGTTCACTGCTAAATTAACATCATATATAACCAACACTTGACAAAGAACATTCTACATAAAACTGTCATTGTATTTTTCTGGTCATAGCCACTGAATATAGTAAATATAAAAAAGTGCTGTGAAACATCACTATGGTCACAGATACTATTAAATGCCTATAACATGGAGTGAAAGGCAAAGTTTCTTGAATGCAACCACTAAACCACAGTCTGAACTTGAAGAGTGTTCAAGCAGGACAACTTTTAGGATGAATTGCTAGTTCCCAAATTCTTGCCTGTTCCCTTCTCCACCTCCCTCCCCACCATACTTACAGGGTAGCTGGTTACAAGAAGTTAATGTAATTTAACTTGCAACTATCTTTGAATGAGTTTTCTTGTTTTGTGAGACTCAGATTCATCTCTTCTCTTCTGGTATCTATGTGCTCTGCCAATTGGAAATGGCACCTCAAGGGAAGGGACTTCGGCATGTACAGCATCAGAGTTCCCTTTGTATCATGCAGACATGACCGACCACAGTTCCAATAAGAAAATGACTAGTAAAACAAGCAGATTATTGCAGACTTTAAAGCTATGTTTCAAGTTATATTCTCAGGGGCATTTTTTTTTAAAAAAGAGCTATTGACTAAAGTCAGAGGGAGTTCTAGGGAAGCACGAAACTAAGGGGTAATAAGAGGTACGCTGGTTACCGTGCTTCCAAGTAGCAAAGGGTGTGTCTCATTAGTTTCATTCATTTCAAACTAAGCTTTAAGACAGGACAGAAGGACATAAATAACGTTCTGAATTAAAAACGTTTTCCCTAGGCTAAATATCAAGTTCTAGCAGAGCACCCTAACTCCAAACATGTCTCACCAACTGGGTTGTCAGAAACACACAGCTGCAAGAGCAGAGATCTCTACCCTCACCACAAGGAGGAATGTGACTGAAGATGCCGTATTTCAAATACAGCACACAGCCTAATTACAGGGTAATCACCTTCATTAGCCAGCTATAGGACTCCAATGACAAATTTAATCAGGACCCCAATTATAGGATGATGTTCCCACCTTCAAGGAAACAAATACGCTTAAATGCAACTTCAGCCATGACTACCAGGAAGCCAGAGCCCTTTTCCTGATCCTCTGACTTGTTTTGTTCATCACAGTTCTTTTAATGCTTTCTTGTTTGTTCACAGCTCTTTCCAGTGCTGGTGGGCAAGGGAGAGAGAGCAGAAAGAAAATCTGATGACAAAACTTCGAAGTTCCCAACATTACCAAACCTGCAACAGAGACCTTGAAGTTCTCCCTCTAAGGCAGTTCTATGCTGTCCTGCAGTGAACAGCATTTCCTCCTGCCACTTTCAGCATACTCGTGGGACAAAATTTTCCAACATATCTTACTTGAAAACCAACAGCCACAGGTTTTTCTTTTAACTCTTGCATACTACAGTTCAAAACAGAAAATATAATGACACGGAATAAAATTATTTGATACATCTTCCAAAAACCATGTCTATATTCGGATTTATCTTGCCTCTGGTGATGAAAAGCTGCTGCAAAATCTCTCCTCTTCAGCAGCAAATATGAGCTAAGATCTCATACCCTGATTGCAGAACTCCAGGTAAGGTATTTACAAGTAATAGTAAGCAGCCTGCATTTTCCCAAAAGTCACAAGAATGAAACCCAAACTCATGTTTTCATGAAGAGGGGAGCACTTATATATTTTTTTTTGCTTCTTCTGGGCATGGTACCAGCACTGTGACATTCAATGTAAAGTCCAACTTTTTCACCAAGGAAAAAGAAGAGCTCGTTGCAAAATATTACCTCTGTCACTACTAATCCTCCTGCTCTAGTAAAGAGTGGGATGAGACCTATCACCGTGTTGCATAGAACTCAAACAAACAAAAGCTCTGTATTTTTTTATAGAGCAGGGAATCATGCCTGTAAGATTTCCTAAATAAACTGCTGGAAGGCATGACATCAGATGGGAAAATACCTAGACTCCAATTACAGCGATAAATTCTTACTCAAGACATAAGGTGGAGGATCATAAATTACACTCTTATTACAGAGTTGCCAGGTTGTCTAAATTGTACTGGAGTATTAAATCAGAAGAGACCTGAGTTGTAAAAGGAGATAGCATCATTCACAGTTATTGTTTTTTCCTCCCTCTTCTGAGTTTTTTTACTCTGTGTCCTCTTTTGCTTAGACTTTATTGAATGCTTTCTCTGGCTTGTAAATATATCTTTGATGCACAAATTTTTACAAAAATAATTATCACATTTAGAAACTTAATACAGGAATGACACAAAGGGTCATGTCTTGATAAGCACAAACCCCTCAAAAAATTATCACAGCTAAGCAGTAAGATATTATTTAGCTTAGGATTGCAAACACAGACATGGCCTGCACTGGGCACAGAATATGGTTCAAAGTCCATCTCCCAAAAAAGTTTAGATGAAGAAAGCATAGACCCACGAGGGAAAGGCTGCAGCCTGGCATTTAAATTGACCTCAGTGTGGTAACTCTGAGGCCAACACAATAGGAATTCACTTAGAGTAGCATCTATGGCAAAGACTACTGTTTGTGTATGCTAATTAAGTAACAAGTTCAATTTCAAGTTTCTTCTACTTATGGAAGCAGCATACCAGGTTTCAATTTCCTATTCCCAATACAATTTCAGTAGTCCACTAGGCCTTTTTGCAGCAGATACCAACACCACTGCAACTTTCCAACAAGGAGCCTTCCTTATAACCTCAGGGTCCCAAAGAGCAGAGTCCTGCTAGTTTCTAGATTGCTAACATCTTTTCTGAGGATTAAAATGACAATTATATTTCCCATCCCTCAAGGTGCTGGGCACTCACAACCTTGCAGGCAGGTGAAACAAGAGGAATGGTTTCTACAGGAAACTGTGAATGCCACAAGCAGACATCGAATCTTTGCCAAGAGTTTACTTGGCTGCACAGTTGTGAATAGCTGTGTCACAGAACAAGTAGTTGCATGACTGTGGATAGAGTGAGCTGGTGAGATAGTGTGGGGACAGGGCAGAACTTCCCTTGGGGCACCACTGCACAGGGAAATCAGCCGAACCTGCCTAGGGAGCCACACCTCCAGGGAGAAATACACAACCAACATGCTGGAAAGATATGGGTGGAGATCTCCCATTTGGAGTTTCAATTTTGGAGCCATTCCAGGCACAGCTCGTGCTCAAGGCATTCATCATGAGAGAGAAGTAGCACAATGGAAAAGTTCAGCCTTTTCCTCTTCCCTGGATACACCATCCGCTTCAGGAAGAGCTTTGGCCATTTTCAGGCTCTGGTTCCTTTTGCACCACTCTGCCACAGAGGCAGAGGTCAAGTCTTTAGCTTGGCACCTGCAGTATTAAAGGGAGTGTAGAAAGTGGTTTCCCCTGCTCAGGCTGCCTTAATGACCTACTCTACACCTGAGCGACTGATGGCTTAAAATGTGAGAACATGCAAATTTAATGTCATCAGTGCTGGATAGGAAAGGATGACTGTTCAGAACACCACACAATCCTGGTGGTGAGGGCACCTCAGCGAAACCTGTGCCTACACACTCAGTGGTAGTAACTGAGAGTGAGTAACAGCTATGCACAGTTTGACATGCTTCACTCCAATACACAGAACATGGAATCAAGGGGAAAGACAGGAACAGAAATAAATACTTCATAGTCCAAAACATGCAAATAGCAGTAACAAATGACTCCTCGAACAAACATAAATGTTCATTATGCTAGAGAAAGTAATGCACACCCACTTGGGCAGGTTCTTTTTGTTAGTTTGCATGAAGTCATTTCACACTAATTGCAAATGACCACCAGAGCAGAGCACAAACTCTCTGAGTCACAACTATATTCATTCTAAAAATTCTAACATCCTGTTTTATACAAACACTCAGGGATTCCACTCCAACCCCCATCCCTTCCCAGGACATTGTACTCCATCTGCCTATTATGCAGAGTATATTTGTGCAAAAGCTTTCCTGGTAATATTCTTTGTTAGCTAATAGTCCTCCCTCCTTTCAAAGTGGTATCATGTTGTCTGCCCTGTTTATGGCTAAGAGAGAAAGGCTGCCAGCAGCATAGCAATGTGTCTGAGAAAAGGCTTGCTCCTAAGCCATTTTACATTTGATTCATGTAAAATTGACAAGTTGAAGCTGAAGGATATTCCTAGAAGTCCTAACTCTTGCTTCAGGAAGTCCTGCAGTCTTGTCTAGACATTTTCCACAACATGCATAGTTTTTACAAGAATCTACAAGATTTCAGTTACTTCCATTTGTTGGTTTTTTTTTTTTTTTTTTTTAAGACAAGTCCTAAACTTTGAAGTCAGGAGCTGAAAAATTCTTTCTCCAGCTTTAGGAAACTGCCACTCAGGAGGGCTGACAGTTCCCAGGTTTCTGGGTTTTTTTTGTTTTTTTTTTTTTTTTTTTTTTTTTAAGACAAGTCCTAAACTTTGAAGTCAGGAGCTGAAAAATTCTTTCTCCAGCTTTAGGAAACTGCCACTCAGGAGGGCTGACAGTTCCCAGGTTTCTGGGGTTTTTTTGGGTTTTTTTGGTTGTTTGTTTGTTTGTTTGTTTTAATTTCTCCAGGAAACCCTAACACAGAACTTATACTTTATAACACATGCACACTTACTTATTTAAAGACCTGCGTATTATTGGTTAATAAAGTTCATGGTAGTAAGAAGCTAGGATGAAAAAAAGTAGAGAGGGGAAAAGGCTGGTGATACCCACCTTTATGTAAATCAGTTCATGCAACACTGTTTGTGATACTTTGCATAGTGCCAGGCACCTTATCTCAAATATATTCCTAAGAGGTTGTCTGGAAAGACAGACGAACACCATCAGAAATTTAAACACACTGAGAAACTGAAAGCCGTAGAAAGCAAATTCAGAAGATCTAAAAGTGTACTAAAGAAAGCATGGTGTAGAGCAGCTTGCTACCTCTTGTTCTCCCCAGCTCAGAAAGCTACAGAACATTTGGAATCTTTCAGAAAGAAGAAAAAAATCTACTTTTCTCCACAGGTAATTAGATTGTAAAACCTTACATTAGAAGAAATTCTTCAATCTAAGGTCAACAACACTCAGTTACTCTGACGGCAAAAATGCTGACAGGGTTTTACATATCAAGCTGATCTCTAAATACGCAAGGTAGAGAGGCAACTCAGGGTAGGCCAACTTACACACGAGGGATTTCTCATGTTTCACCCAGACCATCACAAAGCAGTCGCTCTTAAAGGAGACAGGATGCTGGAGCAGGCGGACGGGCAGCTGGGCAGTGCCGGAGCAGCTGACAGATCCCCCCGCGCTGCTTTCCCAAGGGCTGCCTTCCTCCCGAGAACCAACCCACGCGCACTGCTGGAGGTGTCAGGGCCATGGCTGCACACGCAGTTTCCACACTTCTTCAGGCACTTAGAAGTTTCAAAACATGTTCAGAAGGCTGAAAGATTTCATGCTTGGTCTCCAAGGATAAATTACACTTTAGTGTATATTGTTTTAGTAATTAGAAATAAGAGCTTGGATAAGGGAAAAGGGGAAGCTTGGAAACTCAAATGGCTTTTTATTTTGAATAAACATGTAAGGCACTTCGAAATACACCCATACAGTAAGAAATTTTTAAACTTGAGCACCTGGATAGAAAAGCAAAAATCTTTCAGAAATTCTGCACATGCTCAGCAAGCTGGATGAAGACATCCAGCACATGTACCAGTGATTCCAGTTTTACTTTTAGTCTTCTCCTAAGCTCTGCTTCAGACAATAAAGGCATCATATTCAGCCACCAAAAAGAGCAGAAAGACGTCCTTAGCTACAGATGACTGCTACATATTTTATTCTTTTTTTCTTTGCTTCAGCATTAGGTCATCAGGTAATTTTTAGCAACATTTTGTATTCATAAAAGCTGGGATTTAAAGTCTGCAGAACTTTTTGAAAGCATTGCATGTACAGAAGTTGTTAACATAAGAAGTATTTTCCTAAATGTTACTTTTCCCCACAAATGATGTCCTAACATTAAAATACTTTGTTAATTTTTAAAACATATTTTCAAACAATATGAAAACATTTCCTATGGCTAGCAGATAACCAAGATGGTTAGTTGTCACCAAGTCTTTCTCATGCTTGAAGATTCTTATGCCAATAAACACTTTACTCAATAATCCCCCCAAGATTCAGTGTCTTGCAAGTGGAGACTTGTTACTCACTTTGATGATCACCAGAGAAGAATTATTATACTACTTGCTAGCCAAACAGTACTTCCTTCCAGCACTCCTGACCTTTGTAAAATTGACACTTTTCTTTTAATGGTAACATGATTAAAGGTGTAATTGGAGATCTGTATTTGCTAATGCCTCTAGGGTAGGTTTTTCTTAATGTCTGGAAAAAATCAAACAAAAGCCTCATATGTCGCTTTAAGAAAATATAAACCAGAAAATCATAAAGGTAAACAGGTGAAAGAAAATGAAGTTTTAATCCTTTCTCCTTTTCAAATAAAGTTTTTTTAAACAGGTTGTGAAGTATTTCCAGGAGTTCTGCCACCTCCTCTTTATCTTACGTTGAAGTGTGCACCAACAAGTCCTGTTCATGACAGATATTCCTAAATAGGAAGCTCCTTTTGCTAAGGAATGCCAAAGGAAAATAAGAAATTCTGTGAGGCATTTTGATTTTTTCTAGCTATCAAAATTGTAAAGAAAAAGACATCAAAAGCCCTGCAAGTGGCAATCAGTAAGAATTCAGGATTGAAGCATAAAATGAAGAAAGATCTATTATGTCATTATCTGAATTGTCACTGCAGTTGTAATAATCTTTTACACAACACTAATAATGTGAGAATTCTCTTTCAATACTCAAAAAAGTAGAAATGCCTTTCGATTTTCCATGAACAGGAAAGCTACATCAGTAGCTTGTGAGGAAAACCAAAATGTTCTCAAGAGACTTCAATCCCAGTTATTTGCAATAGCTGTAACCACACTTCTCAAGATTCCTGAATTTGAATATAATATAACATCAGTTTAAGTAAAGACATGCAAGACTGCTAGAAATGTTTTTCTTTGTTTAATTCCAGAAGCTGAGAGGTAAAGAAATTGCATCAATAAATCATTACAGTTTGCTCATTCCCTTTAAAATTCCCAACACAACTCTGCCAAAGATCCTGGTATGCTAAAAATCAGAAATATCTGTGATTCTAATTATATTCCACCTTCTGTATGAAAATCTGAGAAGCAATAAAGTATGTAAAACCCTCTCCATCCTTTTTTAGAACAGAATAAACCCCCAGAAAATACTATATAAAAGGTTTAACGTGTATTAAAATATTAAAAACTGTTTTTAACAAAAAGGAATTTAAGTAACTTTTTACGTAGTAACACATATATTTGGAGTATTGCATAAAATCATCGCCAGCTAAGCCTCAGACTTCCACACTCCCTGTTCCTGAAACTGGCTGCTAAATTCTGCAGGGTTACACCCTGCCTGCTATCACAACACAGCACTGAGACAAAATATTCTGCAAAACTGAAATCAAAATGAGATCTTTCCAGACTCTAATGCACAATTTAATACTTCTAACTACAGAAGTGACTGAAGTTGTAATTATTTCCTCATTAACTGACTTGTGTCCCATACCTTAAAACTTCATCATAAAATTCTTAAAATCTACCAAGCCTGAAAAAACTTGACACCACATTTAAAATTACTGAAGAGCTCTTGAGTGTCAGGATTACTAACAACTGATTTTGGCTTTTTACGAACACCAGCTATGACAAAACTATCTTTTTAGTATCTGACAAAATGTACAGAAAACCAAAGCAAAACAAAATTACCTGCACTAGTCATCTTTTCTGCATTGCCATGAAGCTCAACACAAACATTAATAAATAGGTTTGTTTCTAATAAGCTTAAGAATGAAATAAAGAATCAAGCTCAGTAACTCTTCTTGTGGAGCTGCATCATGTGTCCTACCATTGTAAGAGCTTCCTGGGCTCTAATTTCTCCCACAGGAACTTCCATACTACTTACTTGGTAAAAGAGGTACAAGTTGTTGCTTTTAGAACTAAGACATGAAAAGGGATGTCCACTGCCCAGTATTCCCACTGGGTCTGAGAAACATCTTCCCTGGCAAATCTTAAATTTCCAATGAAACAGACATGATTTATATTATGCAGTGTGGAAGACGCTTTGGGAAAAGTTCAATCCCTAGAATGGCTAGAGAGCTACTTTGAGCACTTTATTTTAGCAGATATGAAAGCATATCTTTTATCTCTTCTCCAAAACCTTACTCCATACACAGTAAGCTTGTTGAGCTTCACAGTACTTCCCTTGGTGGGATTCATCTTTTGATGTGCATCTTCTCATGCAGTGGTGTGATCCAAGTAAGAAAAACTGTCCTTTAGACTCCAATGCTTAGAGTTGGAACGGACCACCAGTGGGCTCATGTGTTCCAACCTCTCTGATCAGGCAGGGCCATCCCAGAGCACATTGTGCAAGAGTGTGTCCAGATGCTTCTTGAAGATCTCTAGTGAGGGAGACTCCACAATCTCCCTGGGCAATCTGTTCCAATGCAAGATCACCAGCACAGTGAAGCAGTTCTTCCTCATGTTCAGGTAGAACTTCCTGTATATTGGTTTCTGCCTACTGCCTCTTGTCCTATTGCTCAGCTCCACCAAGAAGAGCCTGGCTCCATCCTGTTGGCACCCTCCTTCAGATACTTGTAGACATTGATGAGTTCCCTTCTCAGTCATCTCCTCTTGAGGCTGAACAGGCCCAGCTCTCTCAGCCTTTCCTCGTAGGAGATGCTCCAGTCCCTTCATCACCCTTGCGGCCTCCGCTGGACTTGTCCCATGTCTCTCTTGTGCTGAGGAGTCCAGACCTGGACACAGCACTCCAGATGTGCCTCACCAGGGCTGAGTAGAGGGGCAGAATTACCCCCCTCAACCTGCTGGCAACACTCTCAGTAATGCACCCCAGGATCCCATTGGCCTTCTTGGCCACAAGGACACTGCTGGCTCATGGACACCTTGTTGTCCACCAGGACCCTTATGTCCTTAGCAGAGATACTCTTGCCATGCCTACAAATATTCTATTGATCAAAACACTAAAATCAGTATCCTGAATCTTGAGATGTTTCAAATTCAAGATATTTCCATGACTGTCTTTTAAAAATTTAAACCAAAGATCAGTCAGAATGGAGATGTGCTCTATAATTAGTAAAAAAACCCTATATTCTCCGTGCTGTGTAGTAATTTTACTGAACAAATAGCTCTCAATATGTATTTTTCATAATTTTTATATACAAAAACTGTACTAGAAGAATAAAGCTTTATGAAATGATTTTACAGAATATGTTGCAATTAATCATGGCAAAATGTGTTCCCAGATATCAATACCAAACTCACAAATCAGAAGCATCTATCATGGAGCATTTAAAATTTTAACATGCTCTTCTCATCTTTGCAACTACAAATGGTTTTTAAGATGCCCCTCTCTTCAGCAGCACTTAGCTTTCACCCAATCCAATTAATTTACAAACAAGCACTGAAATCCTGAAGGTCTGATTTCGGGACAACATTAAGCATTGCCTCAGACATTTATTACATGATAAATTAATTTACTAAATGGAAAGTTTCTCTCATGTAATTCTTTGGGTAACTTCAACACATTTAGTTAAAGACAATACACAAATATAACTTATAAGATATCTTCTCCAAACAATGAGTTTGTGCTAACATGCAGAGTAACACTACTTGCGCAATTTAACTGTTTTAGCTTTTAAAGCATTTGCAAACCATAGCTAGTACATTTGCTCCTGGACTATTTGATTCAGGGGCTATAGCAGTTAAAATACAATGTTAGCATCTTCAAGGCTACATTCAATTAAAATGTAATCATACTAATAATAATTTACTTTTTTGTGCCCAATTATTCCATTGTAGTCACATCTCATGAAACCAAACAGATAAATAAAGTTCAGAGGACTATGTACGAGTGATTGCGCTTTATGAATTCTAATGTATCTCTAAAAAAAAAGGCGAACAAAACCATACCAACTTAACAACCAAATTTAAAAAATCTGTCATAAATCTATTAAAAAAACCCAAGACATCAAGTTAACAAAACATTAGCAAGAACAAGGTTTCTGAAATATGAAAGTGTGATTACATTTTGAATTTTGTCATTTAAAAGCCTTTCCTTTCACTGATGTAAGGTAATGCATTTTTACATCCTTTCTTGTTTTTCTTTAAGTCACAGCAGAATTCAAATCTTCAAGTGTGAGTGATTACTCACACTTCCTCTTAAATGGCAGACAACACAAGTTACAGAAACCTGGACCAAGACTACAGTAGTTACGAAACGCAAAACAAGGTAACAGATATGCCTTCTTTAGGATACTACATAAGAAGGGGTCTAGGAATTCCGTACCAAAAGCTCATTTTAGATTATGTGGTGTTTTCTTCTCCTTTCCACAGGTCTGTGAAATAAAACTGGCAAACATGTTCTCTTCAATATTCAGTTTGGTAAGAGTTTAGCTGCAAAATTATTATAGTTGCATAAATATAAAACCACATGATAAAGCAAAATATTTTAATTAGTAAGCCAATCATAAATAATTCACCTAATATTAACAGAAGCAGCAGCTGTATTCCTTCTACATTGATACGTTTTTTTAAGCATGTTTTAATAGTCAACTTCATTGTCTAGCCTGGGACAAAACAATTCATCATCATCGAGCACTCAACAATTCTGCACACTGAGCTAGGTCTTTTTTTTTAGTTACATTTTTTACATTTTCTTTACAAATGTAGTACTTATGTACATTATATATTTTATTTCTACAACTGATTTACTTTACTGAAACTCTACAACTTTCACAGGGAATTTGCTGAAGTCTTTAGTAAATATGAATCATTCCTTTTAAAAAGAAATTCATATAAACAACCAACATACATCACTGCCCTTTGACATCTCTGTTAAGGGTCTGGATCCGGAAGGGCTACTATAATAAATGTAAGAAAAAGGGCTTTACCTAATTGTACATTTTGTTAAGAAATATCATCCCACATAGCTACATAAATTCACCAGCTTGCAAGAAACAGAGCACCATACTGCTGCACAACTGGAAACGTGTACAAACCAATTTTAAAGTTTACTAGTGAAACAGCTTCATCACTTGGAGCACTTTTAGACCGAAGGAAATCCGCAAAATTCTTTTGGAAATGTATATTCCTTTAGCTGTAAAGCTTCCAAAACAGTGCTGGTCACTGTATATTGTGAAGAACAAGCATCCACTTCTGTAACTTCCCATATGCTTTCCTGGCCCATGCTTTTGTCTGAAGTCAGACTTTTTCCTCTGCTTATTCCTTGGTCACTTACAAATCTGCTGTTGAATATTAAGTAGGAATTCATAATACGAGAAAGCTGCTTCTGTCCGATCCTCAATTAAATGCTGAAAAAAATCTGTTTTGGCAGGGTTCTCATCTCTGAAAGAAGAGAGAAAGGTATTGAGCAAAATCAAATTTTGAGCAAAAAAAAATCCACTGCAAATTCAGAGGCATAAGTTTTAATAAATTTCTTCCTGTCCTTTGGAATCTAAATTCAGTCCAAAGATACTACAACTGCAAATAATCCAAAGTCTAGAAAAAAACTTGAAGTTTGCAATACACTATCAAACAACACTTATCTTTTTAAGAATTATAAAATGGCAGAAAAGCAGGTGAAATACAGCACTTAAAATATCTTGTAGAAACAAAAAAAAAGGAAACGCAAAAATTCTTATTTTTGAAACTAAAAAATATGCTGGTAGCAATGAAAATATGCAAAAATTGCATTTCTGGTTACATGTAATCTCAATCTCAATCCCCTTCCCACATGTTCTTATTTGGCAACAGAACGGAAAAGGTAAACATGTCAAAGACCAAGTATCCAAAATTATTGCCCCAGTAAGAATTTGCTGGAACAGTCCTCTGTCCTGGTATTATACAGTATGCAGCAAAGCTCTCCTATTTACTGTTGTCTCACAGACCTACTTGCAACTCAAGCAGCAGCCACACTGCCAACAGCTCAAGAGCTTCAGTCCTATATTTCAGCATCATTTCTCTGAGCAAGTTGTCATACTCTCTAAAGAGTGATTTCCCATCCAGCTCAGTAAATCAAGTACTCTACAAGTGAAATTTAATCTAAAGTATAATAATTTTGTAGAATTTAAACTTTCTTAAGTGGGTCACGGCTTGAAAGGGCTTCAGAACTTACCTCATCCATCACAAATCAACTGCTGTCCTATGGATCTCAGTAACAAATAGATACAATTTTTAAACCATCTACATATTACTAACTTTACTTGAATCTTTTTTATATGCATATATTGAAATTATAAAAGCTATACCAAAAGTTCACCTGGTTGTGTCCATTGATCATATGGACACCCACTGCTTTAGTATATTCCTAATACAGAAATATGCAACTAATTCCTACCAATAAAACTATTAACAACTGAATTTGCACTGGATTCAAAGATGACCTTTGTCACTAGACAGTTTTAGATAACAGCACTATATTCAGCTGGGAAGATGATGTTATTCAGTTTCTTCCAAGACAGACAGACTCACTTTTCATCAGTCTTAATCAGAAACTGCAAATACAAGTTGCTAGTAACAACTCAGTATCTAACAGAAATACTTACTTTATTACTTGAAGAACTGGACTTAAAGGTCTACTGTCTCTAAGCCAAGATATAAAAGATCGTGTCCTTTCTGAAGAAGGTGCATCAACCTCAGGAAGCTGTGTCTGGTTGAAGGTAATTGAAAGAAATCATCACCTTTTATTATCACAGCTATTAAAAAAAATAGATCCTGGAAGTCATAACATGACTCAATTAAGCAATTAAGCAATTACCAACCATGGATTTACATATACAGATATTTTTCTTCAGCTTGAAGGACAATACTTCATAACATCTTTGCTGCACTGCTATTTAGGAAGGAGCACATCTTAAACTGTGCTTTAAGTGCAAAGGATTTTAGACAACAAGTTCATTTAAAAAGTCATCTTTTCAAAATGCTGCTGTGTTCTTGCCTGCATCTTCCCCTGTCAATCAAGTTTTTACATGTTGCATTTTGCATCACTGAAGGGGTGAATAAAACAAGAAGTGAAATGTGAATTGAAAGCAAATATCAACGGAAAGATTATACTGGACTATTTGGTTGGGGAATAAGGTGAAAAAAAAGAATTAAAAGGATTTGAGCAATTCACTGAGCTACATATACCAACTCTTCAGCCAGTATGACATTTTAAGACAATTAATATCACATAAAGGAATTATTTCAGAGTTCAAGTAGTTCCACTGCTACCTTTGCAGAATGGAGGGCATAATTTAAAAGCAAAGGTAACTTTACGTTACTTTCTGTCTCATTTTCATTATGATAGACGCTATACAACCATTAGAAAAAAATTATCATCCTTCCTTTATCAAAGTTCTTTCTGAAAAGTCCCTTAACTAATACTTACCACCAGCTCCATAGGCTGAGCAAAGGGGACAATTTTAAATTGCTAATACATGCAAAATACAAAACTCTGAATAGTCTGATTTTACAGTAGTCTTATAGCTTACCACTCTTAACCTGCTCTTGTCACTTTCCTCCTTGATACTATGCAACTGTAAGCAGAAAGTATCTTCCTATGTGTTTCTATACTAACAAATTTTTGGTACTATCTGGATAAAACCGTGTGATTCTGAACTTTCCTAGAGTGTCTTAAAAGACTCCATATTTTCCTGCCAATTTTTGACGTTTTGGCATCACTGCTTACTGAAGACGAGACTTCCCTTTAACTGCTGCTCTGTTTCATGCACTGGACTATAGGTACAGGTTGTAACATTAAAACCCCTCCACCAAAACACACATCCAAAGGTCTTTGATGTTCTAATAACTAGAAGTCTCTCTTTCTAACATTGAGTCAAAGCTTGGAAGCTGAGCAAAACTGAACTCTTACCCTTACTTACAGGCCTGTTGTGTCGTACCATAGATTTGGTATCTTACACCAGGTTCGAACCAGGCTTATGAAAACCAATACCATCAATAAAGGAACTCTAATCTTAACCATACACATCTGAATAGATGAGTTTTGTATTCATTCTGTGAAATTACTTCATATTCTTGTGAATGCACATGTACTTCCATAAAAAGAATAAACGCAGTAATGTTACAGAGCAACTTTTTGGCATTTCAAGAATGCCAAAATTTACATGTTTACATTCTTTCCTTGAAAACATCTAGTTCCTAAGAAGCCAACAAGAGGTTAGAAGGTACCTAATTAAAAAAAACCCTAATTCATAGTTACATGATTAAAAACTGAAAATTTTTAATTTAACTGAAGAAATTAATTTAACTGAATAAATAAATGGATTAAGTACAAATTCCAAGTGTAAGCACCATACAGCTAAACTCATTATATATAAATACCTACCATTTTCTGTGGTACTGATGCATAGTTTGGGTATCCAAGGACATCTTTTATGAAGTTGCTATCACAATTTTTTCCAATCCAAAGGTAAAAAATCTGCAAGATGTCAGAATCAGTTTTAGTAAAGTTCTTGCATACATTTTAGAGAAATAGACAAGTGGTGATGTAATAGGAATAATACCAGAATAGTAACTTTCATGCAAATGAATCACTTGAGTGCTTCAGTTGCAATTCATACATACATGTCTATATTCATTATTTACACACTTACTTACCAGTACATTGGTAATATTTAGAATAAGATCATTAAACATAAAAAAAAAAAATACAGGTAGAATGCAAATACCCAAAGAATGAGGTTGCAGGACACACTTATAATGGAACAATTAATGCAGTAACTTCCCATGTTACCTCCTCTAAGGAAACCCTTCAAATTTTATGAAACCACATCACTCTGTTGGATTACTGCACAATGACTTCCCAATCTCAACAAGTTATAGTAAAGCATTAAATACCAAAGCATATTATAGTAATTACTTCAGAGGTCTGGAGACAAAAGCTAGTTTGACATTGACACTCAGCTCTGAACTCATTCAAGGTTTAAAGCATCTTCTTGAGTAGCATAATGCTTTATCCAGTGAAGTGTGCTTTAGTGTAATTTCTACAAATACCTTTAGCTGCATTTACAGATTTTGGTCACTCTTAATTCCCTCACACTTGCAACTCTTATGTAACACAAGCCACAAATCATAAACCCACTATTTGTGCATAACTGAGAATGCTCCTGCATCAATGACAAATGTTTGGTTAAATACTGCAGTATATGCAATTTAATAGCTGTTAAAAGAAATTTTGGAAAATAAAAATACATGAATTGCAGAAAAAACACCTTGATGTGAACTCTTGGTATACTGTGATCAGTCTAGCATGAAAAAATCAACCTCTATAGCCTCAAAGACACTCCTCAGATCAAAATATGAAAGCCTATCACCAGAACACAGATTACTGTCAGGTTACCTGGAATGCTGATTCACAACACTGTTATTGTTGAGAGTTGACTGATTTTAATAACAAGCATGTGTTGCCTTTTTTTTACACCTTAAAAAATTTTAAAAATAGGAATCTGTAAAACTTGTAACTTACTGAACCACAATCCATTAGAAAAGCTCCTTCTCTTGTCAACTTCTCTGCAGACAACTTCTGAAGGGGTGGCTGAGGAACAACCCTGTCATTTACATGTATTGTACTCTGTAACAAAATAACAATACTCAATAACACTAGAATTTTACCTTTAACCAGGTAAAACAAAACAGGAAAAACACTGTTAAGCTCTAGCAACATTTTGAAGATTCTCACGCAACAAAATACCATGTTAAGCCTAAAATGATTATTTACATCAAACAGTTCTAGAATGTTACTTATCCTAAAGGCTATTTTAATACCTAAAACATAACAATGCAAGTTCATTTAAGTTGCTTATGTAACATTTTTGATGTTACAGATGTCAAAATTTCAAAAGAATTCTACTGTTGACACTTCAGTTTTCTACAAACAATATCCATTGTTTTTCATTGCATTCAGTTTCACTAGAAATGTTGCAAAAGCAGAAAAACCATCATTTTCTATTCCCTGTAAGAAAGGGTTCACTATTTTACTGCATTCAGTTAACAGGAAGTCCCTTAACATCCTGCCTGAAGTGATCCTTGGGTTTGTCCACAGAGCACAGTGACAGATCTGATTAAACAATCCAGCTGTTTCCACTGACATTATTAAAAAATACCCCACATTTCCCCCACCAATAAACCAAACAAAAACAACAATTAAAAAAAAAACCCAACCCCCACATATTTTCAGATTAAAGGTACTTCCCCCCTCTAACACAAAAACAAGCCAGATATCTCAAGAATCTGTGAAGCATTCTGCAAATAATGTGGTGAAAAAACAGTCTTTAGACTAAGCATATGACTATGCAGTAAGCAATGATTTACAAAAAAAAATCACTACTTAATAAATGTCATAGTATATTGTCATAGATTAGCAGCTTTGGGAATTTACACATAATTACGAAAATAAAGCTATTGAATTCCACTTGGGAAAGTTCCAGGCTTTACTCAATACTCTGAAGAATCAAGTGTTAAAAGAAAAGAAAACCAGCAAAAACATTTAAAAAGAAATCTGTAATATATCACACAGCAATTTTTAAAGAAACAAGAAATTTAAGAGCAGCCTCTGTCACAAACACTTTAAAAAGAAGTTGTACTAAATGGCAGATTAGCATTCTGTTGTAATTTAAAATGTGGTTTGTCAATTAATTTTGGTGGGTGAAATAAGCCCTATTTTTTTTTTATTATTGCACTAGAAAGAACTGATCTGAAAGCCTTGCTAATAAAACTGGATCTCCTAAAGACACTGCTGATTCTTTACAGCATGAGCACACTGAACACAGTGTTTCAATCTAAGTCACAAAAAGAACTTTACAAGGTTAGTTTAAGCTGGTGTCTCAAAGACTGGGAGGAGTGGAGTATAAAAAGAGTAACTAATCAATTCCACTGAAGAACACTGAGCTTAGACTCACCTATTTGATTTTACGAAATACATACCTTAAAGGAAACTGTAAGACTACAAATAGCCCAGAGGTTGTGCTGAACAATACCAGTGCCAGAGAAACTACTCAGTTTACCACATAATCCTGTATTGCTTAAAAACAGACTCCTACATAAACTTTCCCAAAGCCAAGGACTAACAAACTCATAAAAGCTTATTTATAAAACCCCTTACTTTTGCAATTATAACGAACTTTGACATTAAAATCCCATCTTGCTTCTTTGTATTAAAATATGCATCCATTTCCTAGGCTACCTCTGTAAAAGGTGAATTAATAAAACCTGGTTTTGTACATGAAGTGCTTTCTCAGTCTGATCATAACCATCTAGAAGTACAATTCAGTCTGAGAAACCACTGGAAGGCTGTTACTGCAGGCAACTGTATCTGATTTCAGTATATAAAACCTTGAATCATCTGCCAGATCTACTATGCTCATTTACCCCAGACAGTTCTAAAACACAAAAACAACAAAGATTTTTCCAATTCATACAATTTTCTTTCTTTGTATAATAGAAAAATATGGAATTATTGTGGTAATTGAAACAACATAAATTAAAACCACAGTTCTGCTCATAATACATTACAGTACCTGCAACTCAAAACTTCCAAATATTTTTCTTGAATTTTTTATAACTTAGGGAAAATGCTCCATTTATATCACAACAACATAAAATTATCAACACCAAGTTTTAGGGGCCATTAAAACCAGAAAATGCTAAAACCAGGCTTCATACATTACCTCATCAGTCAACTTGTCTATTCTGTACAAGTTGGGATGTATCATTTTCATCAAATGAACAAGGGGCTGGCTCTTCATCTGGCACATGGCATAGACACGATCATCCAAGCGTGTACTTGTGCCTGTTCTGAAGGCTTTCTGCAAGACAACAGTGCTGCTACTCAAACAAATTCCGTATTTGACATCACATCTAAGAGTGCATTTTAGCCTTTTGAAAGTGTCAAGCAAAGGTGGCAAAGCTTTTGTAAAGAAATGTATCTTCTTGATAGAAGCTTAATCACAGAGCTTGTTTAAAATGTAAATCACGTGATTAAAATGTAACCCATTCTCCCTCCTTACTGATGAAGGAGAATAAATTTCTCCCTCACTTTGTCTAAAATCTGCATGCAATTGGGCCAGCACTTCTGATTTTTATTCTTGACAAACGCTACTGGCCTGTGAAACTCAATGATGCAAGTTATCATAGGAAAGATATGAGACGAGCAGAGTTCAGGTAAGATACTTATGTGCATAAGATTAACTCTGACTTTATAATAGTAAGAATTCAGTGTTAAGGAAAAGTTTTGGAAGGGAAACATACTTTCATGTTTTACAGTAGAAACCAGGCTCTCATAGGATAAAATTTATTTTGTAACTCTTTCCTACTGAGTTTTTCCCATCTCCTTTAGAAGCAACTGGTAAGCAATTGCTGTGAGAAGCAACACAATGAAGTAAGCATCATATTCTGACTCAGTGGAGAATATTACTATAATTAAAGTTCATATTCACTTCTACAACAACGCTAAGTACATCAGTCCTCCCCAGCTGCCACAAGCATTTTGGTTTTGGTTTCTCTATATCCCAGGTTTTATTACTGTTAATGACGATAATAAAAAAACCAAACCTAAACAACTTTTCTCAGACACTGTTGTTTCTGTCTTTTACATGGATCTTCTTGATAATAAATGATCTGCTTTTTCCGCACCATTAATTACATTACTTAAGCAAGTATCACAAATATCAAAAAATCATAATCAGTATATTAGAGAATGAAGTAATCACTAAGCCAAAGAAAATAAATTATTATGCTCAGCTCTCTTACCAAACTTACATAAAGGTTTATTCATTGTAAGAGAACAAAGAACTGTCAGACATGAAAACCTTTAAGCTATGAGATTTATCCACAACAAAACCCTGCAGGAACCTCTCTTTATAAGTATGATATTCAGTAATCCAAACAAAGATATCATTAAAAACAAAATCAAAAACTAGTTAACTACTTCTGTGAACTTTCAACTATATCACTTGAGTTTCTGTAATGAATTTCACTGTATCTCTGTGGAAACTCATTTTTCTTCTTGGAACTTTAAAATACAAAATATATGTATTGAAAAATATTTGACTTGTTGTTTGCTTCATAAAAGCAAAGTACTAATAAGCAGTTTCCAACAATCTTTATGAGCTACACCTATTAGCTGCCAAAACCTGAAAAATGCTAACTGTAACAATATGAAGTTATTTTCATTGTATAACAATATAAAACAAAACCTAAGAAAATCAAAATCAAGTAAACTAATACATGGTTAAGACATTAATAATTTAAAATAAGCTGCTATAGCCATCTTCTACATTAAAGTCCTGTAAGCATAAAAATGATAACCCAATTTTCATAATTTTAGAGAAGTGCAGACTTTGCTTGATCTAGAACTGAAGAATTCCTCAAATGGAACAATGAACTAAACAGCATACAGTGATCCACTAGATGATACATACCTGTTTCAGAAGAGCCAAAATATAGAGTGGAAAAAGCTTGAGGGAATTCGGTGCTATCAGCATGGACTGCTGCAGGTTTGAGGCAGTTGACATGTATGCTGCCAAGGAGTCCACCACGGCATTAACTAAGGCATCTCTTGCATCTGCAAGGCTGGATGAAACTGAGCGATCCACAGCTGCAGGGTTAGAAGGGTAGAAGTTACTAGAGATGGCCTCATTCAATCCCTTAAATTTTGAAAACTTTAGCTGTGCTTCTGGGTTATGTTTTAAAACTAAAAAAAAAGCAAAGTCACATCTGTGGTCCTCATTTTTTAAAGGAGTAAATTAGATGGTTGTCCATAGAGAAACCCACTTTCACAATGCTTAAAAATATACTGTAGCTAATTTCAGCTTCACAGTTTGTACTTCTGGGGAATTAACAGAGGGTTTTAAAGCAGTCATATAGAGTTGAGTCTAAATATAAGCCCTGTTTTAAATCTTATACAAACAACTTAGCTATTGCTGAAACTGCTGCCCAACCTCCAAGATAAGATTTGCAGCAATTAATTTCTGGGTTCCCCCCCTCCCCCATGAAATTTCTTCCATTACTTCAGTTCCCTAATTATGATTAGTGTAAATGCAGCTTCATCCTTCTCTGCTGAGCACGGGCTGCACATCCTCTGGTTGGAGGAAGCCACCTGCTGGACTGAATGAGCATGTAAGACAAGATCACAGAATGGTTTGGGATGGAAAGCACCTTAAAGATCATCTAGGTCCAACCCCAAAAGATACAAAATTACTATTTCTTTCTTCTAATTGATTTCACTATTAATATACAGCACAGCACATACTAAAATGCTGCACAGAGTTGTAGACATTCAACAGCAGAGATCAGTCTATGAAACAGCTACTTATGACCCACAAGTAAGGGAGAAGTAAGAATCCTCAACCTGGCAACGACTGGATAGAAGCATAGAAAGCTAGTAGCTGGGATACACTGTTGTCAGAAGTTCCCTTTTAGTCTCCAGCAACTCACTGAACTGAATTCACTCTGTTTCTTAAGTAATCTAAGAAAGCTATGGTTCGGATGAACGACAATGATCATGATATAAAAATGAGCGTTTTGATCCAAGTGTATTATGATTCTTTGTCCTTTACTAAACTCCAGAGAACAAGGTAGCCTCCTTTTAAAAGATTAAAGTCAACTAGGTATTCAGAACAAGGAATATTTCAGTTCACTGTGTCAGTATAACTTTGATTTCGTCATCTTTTGCACTCTTAGGCTTCGGTGTGTTCCACGCCACCCTTTTTTATAATATCCAAGCTTCATTCACTACTGCAATTTAAATGGCTGGTAAAATTAGGAACATGCAAAAAAAGCATTTGAATCTTCCTGGTCTGTACTCACCCATGTTTGCTAAGAGGCACACAACTGCTTGCACATCTGCTCCTGCATAGACATCAGACAGGGAACTCACTACAGGCAAGCAAAGCGTGTGCACTCGAATACGACGTTCACCTAGGAGAAGGAAGCAGAAATCATTATTTGTTATCTCCTGGCAGAAGTACACAAGCTCAGTCATTACAGCATCTCCTCTCAGCTAAGATGCACCCACTTTAGAAAACATAACCAGTCAGGAAATTGCTGTAACAGTTTCCCATTCCTGTCTCAACCTGTTCAGATTCTGCTCTAAAGCAACACATGTTGATAACACAAACTAGCAACATCCACAGTAAGTGTCTTGATTCTACAAATGAAGTACATTGATTTCTATCCCCTAATTTTGTGGCATCTTCCACCACAGAAACTAGCTGCTATTCTTTATGTCCACTCAATGTAGTAGCAGCTTGTTCCAATCCATCACAGGGCTGTGTATTGGGACAAAGTGCCTGCCAAACATGGTACTGCTTGTAACGATGGTGAGACTTTTAAGTAGAATAGTCTTGATGAATCAGCACTATGTAAGATGGAGATGAAATCTGCCCATCAAAACAGCATTTATAAGGATTTCCATTATGTGATTAACTGCCAAGTAGGCTCCCTAGCTCTGACAAGATCTTCTTAGAGTGTAGAGCACAACAAAAGACTGTGGAACTAACTACACAAACATTACAATACAGAAAGAAACAAAAAGCCCACTGACCAATTAATTTGAATTTACTTACCTTTGCTGGAAGTATACAAAAGAGCTGTTTGAAAACAAACCAAAGATGTGTCAGTCAGACTCTCCTCTATGGACATTTGTACTGCAAATCCAGCATCAGGATTGACATTGGCAAGGGACAATAAATCAGTAGATCGTACAAAAAAATTCCCATGAAAAGTGTGTATCGAAAGACCTAGAAGCAGATTAAATAATGCAGAGTGAGGTTAAAACAGCATGGAAATCACTTATCAATAACCAAAACCCACAGCCCAAAAGCTAGGTTTAAGAAACAGTAAAAATTCTATCATGCAGAAACAATTACATGAATCAACAGACATTTCAGCAATGTCTCCTCTACTTCTGTAGAGTTCATGTTCAATTCTGAACACTCCAAACGTCATGACGCCCTTACACTACACGTCAACTTGAAATGAGATGGTGCCATCAACAAAAAAAACCAAAAAACCCAAATACCAAAAGCTAACATAACTTACATAAAGAAGGCAACTATCTTACTCTTCAAATAAAGAGAAACAATATTAAATGTAATGTTGCTAAAGACTAAGCACACTGAAAATCATCACTACCATATTTACACCAACTTTTCCATACCTATCAGTATTTAAGACATACCTTTTGTACATCTTATGCGCATGACTGCTTCAAATCCAATCTTTCTTGTAAGGTATCTCTTCAGGTCTTTTTGCAACTTTTCAGCCTGAGCAGGATTATGGCTACGATGGAAAGATGGATAGTAATAGATGCATCCAGCAGAATACTTGGACATGCAAGCTGTGAAGGAAGAAAAGATACAGTCAAGAGGTAAAACTGTAACACAAAGTCAGGACATAAAAATTGTGTCCAGCCTTCCAGAAGTCACATCTATGTTTGGTATCACCCACATCTGAAAGACATTGAGAACTGTCTCAGACTCAGGCCACTGAAGACAGAAATGAATCACCCCAACACACAATGACATAACTATACACCAAGCTCACTCTTGGCACCTAATTGCTGTGTTTGGCACTGAATTGCTTGCAGAAATATTTAATGGTGTAGAGGCAAAATAAAGTGTGCGAGCGGAGACAAATCTTGGATTAATAACAAAAGATGAAAACTCTGTTCTACCCCAATGATTAAACTTTATTTATTCCTTGCCATTTGGCTCTTTTCTGTTCTTGAGCAGGAAAGTACTTCTCATTTAAAACTTTGAAACCCTAGAATAATTTATCTGATACCACCAACATAATACTTCTGTTCTTTACTTCCATCAACTTCAAAGTTAATTCCTTTGCAGCATGGGCTGCAACTACAAAAGTGCTAAAATATTTACATGAGTTAAGAATTCCTAAGGTAGCCTGTGCTTCTGAAGAGCGACAATGGTGCTCAAAGAGGGAATGAGGTACTCCTTACCAAGAGAAGCTAAATCTGAATATTGTGAACTTAAGAGAAATAAATCCACAGCAGTCTGCTGGCCTGAGCAGTCCAGTGCCAACTTCTTATAAAAATCCGTTGCTGGACCAAGATGCTGGACCACCTTTAGTGAATAAATCATACAGGGAAGAGTTAAGACAACAATCATGCTTTTTAAGACTTAGTGGAACAAAAGGCATACTATTTAGCAGCAAAGTATCATAATGAAGTTTCATTTAAACAGTAACTTATAGGCATTTCCATCTGCAGAAATTATTTTCCTTATGTTCCATATTATTTAAGCTTGCATTTACAAGCAGTTACAATCTACTTTCAAGGAAGTTTATGTGCTCATACAAATAAAGATTCACGGAACTAAGAAACAATGGATGCTGTGAAGTACAAGGCCATAAAAATAACAAGAAATCATGTTTTAGTTTAGTACAACTTAAATATTCGCACTAATCCAAAACTCAGACTGATATTAACTGAGTAAAAAATATTTGCAGCTTCTTTCAGTTCTCAAGAAAAAGGGACCAAAGGCCAAAAGACAGCTCATGGACTTGGAAACAATACCACACATACATTTAGAAACTAGTGATCTTACATGCATAAACATAGTTAAAATTTAGTGAATTGCTATAAACAAAGACCAAGCATTGATCTGCAGAACTATGCAAGCCAGCAAGACATGGCCAGTCCCTAGTCTCATGAGATGAATATTAAAGGAAGGCTTTTACCTTTGTGCTTGACCTTTGATTGGGATCTTCTCTGGAATGCAAAAGCCCTGCTCCCAAAGATGGTAACTGAGTTTGAAACACAGAGATCCGACCACCCGTTGGAGACATGAGTTTAAATGCAGCCTGAAGAGCAGGGCCCAGTGCACTGTGTGTTTCTCTTGTATTGGTGAACATATTTGGTAATGCATTCAATAGATCTTTTATTAGCTGCAGAACAGATTGAGAGGTGTTTTATGAGATTTTGCAAGCTTGAGATTTTCTGCTGTTTGTAAACAGTTGTATTGGCATGACTGAAGTGGAACAATCTGCACCAAATACTTCAATTTAGTTTTAACACACTTAGGAAAACAAAGTCATAATTTTAAAAGCTATGATGTATGAAAGAAAAAACATGCAATACTTCTAGAATTAAAAATTAGCATTGGAACTACATGTCATGAAGATAAGCTTGAATTCAAATTTTAACAGAAACAACTACTTTTAAATTTAATGCCCTAAATTTAATGATATATTTTGAGCAATCATACCTCTTTGCTTTCATGGAGATTTACAAGTAAACTATCTGGTGTAGGTAGGAAAACATCTGTAGGGAGAATGGAAAAAAACCAATTTACTAAGGAAAAAATAACACTAAAATGGAACAAAACATTTCACTGCCCACTGCTACACATGCCATGCAATAGTCTACTTTTCTAATTGCGTGTTGAAGAGAATATTACAGTCTATACAAAGCTTGTCTTATTCAAAGCAAAACTAACTTTTGAATGTGATGTTTTTAACATCACCTACTCTGCAGTTAGTGCAAGACTGTTCTTCAAAAATATATTCTCATTCAATAACATTGACCTAATACCAGAATAGTTGAGAGATTGCAATCCTACTTCTGGAAAAAAATAAATACAGGTTCTCAAAACTTCAGCTTCCATTTTCTTTTTACTTACCATCAATATCTGAGACAATCAGCATCTGAGGCTGTGATAAACCTTCTTGCAAGTTGTAAAACTGAACAGTGCTGTCAAACGTTATGAACCCTATTCTTGTTCTTGAATCTCCAGGCAGCCTAAAGCATTGAAAAATAAACTATTAAGCCCTAAATCTCTATACACAGACATACTCAGGGCTCCTGCTGATCTCAGCAAAAACTCAGCTCATGTGTAAAGGAGTGAAGGGAGAACATAAGAAGGGAGATATGACACTTGAATACGAGTAATATTCCTTCAGCATTTTCTGAAAAGCTGGGGTAATGATACAGTTTACATGATCAAGTGTTACAGATAAGCACTCACTTATACATTGATGTTTTGTCCCAATAGAGAACTTCATGGGTTAATTTAAACATTACACTGACACATGAAAGAAGGCAGCCTTTTCAGTTCTTCAATAGAAAACAGTGCATTCTGCTCTTTCAAAATTCAAAACCCCCATTTACAAATGTACTTACAGAGTACTTACAGCTCTAAACCAAAATCCTATGTCTGTACAATGCAACATACTTATTTCTTACGTGGACCATATTTCAATGTATGGCATTAAAAAGACAAAATTAAAGACTAAATGGAATTTCTCAAATAAAATATAAAAAAATCACAAAGTGCTGAAAACCATGACAGTCACCAAAAGCAATAGAAGCAAATATTGCTGTTACCATCTAGGTATAAAAATGAAGTGGACACACTGATTTTCCTGTAGACTTTGAATGGGATTTTATGGATTTTCCTAAACTAATTCAGCATGTTTCTGAGAATCTGTTGACAAAATATCCATAAAAAACTGAACAAAGACTGAACCAAAAAATTAAAATATAGAATTTTATTGTACATGTGCATTTCTAAATGAGAAATTAAAATTAAGTTCTCCAAGAAAAACTTGTAGAAAGAGATTTTCAAGGCAAGGCCTCCACAGGATTAGCTGTCAAAAGACATGAACACAGTGAAGGTCATTAACCCATGCTCAAAAAGCACCAGCATCAATCCCATCCATGCTGTCCCAGTGCAAAAATGAAAACGGACAGAAACTGGCACAGGTAGATCTAGTTAAGTGTGATCTAAAAAAACCAAGCTGACAATACAATTCACCTAGGCAGTCTCATGCTCATGGTTACAACCTTCTAGTTTGCAGCACTTCAGACGTTTCAGCAAAGGACCAGACAATTTAACCTCTGTAATTTATTATTTTTGTTGGTCTTGGCAGGGGGGAAGAATGCAGCTTATAGATCTTTGTACTATCAACATGTTCCAAGAAGTTACAGCTGAGTGTTCTTTGTAGATAAATAAGTAAATTATATCCACGTACACCTTTAATCACATGCAGGGAAGAGAGCTCTCACCATGGAAATTGTTTCAACAGCTACTTTTTGGGGGGTTTGCTTTTTTTTTGGTTCTTTGGTTGGGTTTTTGTTTTGTTTTTAGTGATGTGAGTTGCATTTCAGAATTCCAAGCACTGGAACTTCTGCCCTTTAGGGACAGAATGTTTAGACAGTATATGCAAATTTTATTCAAAATTTTAATTTACTATTCTTCATAACAACATGTTAGCTGATTTGAAAAGGTTATTTATACTCTTACTTGTCTAGGTTTTCCAGCAATGACTGGCAGACTATTGTCAAATATCCAGCCTCCACTGCGTTATGAGACACATCTAAAACAAATAAATATACCGCAGGCTGAGGAGGACGAAGCTACAAAGTAAAAAACAAATAAAAATAAAAAACCACTCAAAAACCATATTCAAAGAAATGCTAAAAGTGATTAGTCATTAGAAAGGGAAGTGGGAAAAGGGAATACTTAGAAAAATGCAAGGTATGCAAGATTATGCAGTAAAAGTAATTTATTAAGAAGCATGTGGACAGACTTAACCACAATTCTCAGAGGTTAATAATGGCGATTTGTAATAAACATACAACATTATACTTCAGAAAAAAACCTGGATATTTTAGTCCCTCCTTCCAATAATCAACTCAAACATGATATTGATGAAAAACATGGACTTCATCTTTGAACCTCCATTGTTCTTTCAGTACGTGGACAATGTGATCCATTAAACAGGGTTAAGGCATTCTACCTCATCCTTTGCCCAACTGTGCAACAAGCTCTGTCGATTCACTGTCAAATGTCTCTACCACAATGTTTCAATTCAAAGACAAAAGAACAATTTATTTTTGCTGCTAATAATGTAATGAACTGGGCCTGTTCCCAGGCCTTGTTTATCTTTCAGGCAGACAAGACTACCATCACAGCAACTGTAAGGTGACTCCTAATAAAAATAATTTCTGTCACAATTACTAACAAAAAATGTTAAGCTAAATTAATTTGCTCATTATTCCATTACTGGTCTTTCAAAACCTCCTCAAAAAGAGGGAGAAAGCCAGGAATTACATTGCATCAGATTCAAATCTGACTGAGCCACATGAAACTATACTGGATGACAATACACACTGAATTGCCTTAAACTGAAAAGCTTCTGTCTACATTAATCAGAACTCAAAACACAAATTTAACTATGCTTTGGTGTTAAGAGGAGCTTCACAGGAGAATGAATACACACCACTGGAGCAATATGTAACATTAATTTCAAACATTATTATACTAACATGCAATTACTGTTGAAGTTACCATGAAAATTTTTTTTACCATATAGTCTGAAGAAGCAATGAATTCCACTGTAGAATTTTGCACCTCTGGCCGTTTGTGAGGCTCTCCATAAGACCGTGTCAGAGGATTATACATAAATTCTTCAGGAACTATTGAAAAAAAAATCCCCCCCAATATAGATTATACTTTTGTCAGCAAATAAAAACCATTATTGCATTATAAGCAAAGCAATGCTTTCAATTTCAATTGAAAAGCACAAGTCAATTATCGCAACAGCAAAAAATTCATATTAAGGATACCTAAAACAAAGGACCATCTTGACTATCTGAAGTGTATCTTTAACATCAGAGTTAAGTAATTGGAAAGAAAAGGTTTATTTTAAACAGCAGTTTATGCCCAGCTATAAAATACCAATGCAGGTAGAACATTTTGCAATAAGCAGCAATCTGTACTGTTTCTCATAACCTCTGGCCCAAATTGCAGTTGTAGCTGTCATCATGTTTCCATTTGCACATTGCAACAGCAGTCAGTGGGATTAGCTGATTTCATTAGGCAAGCGACCAGCATAATATAAATCCATTTTCTTCATCTCCCGGAAGATTGCAAAACAATCTTTTGCTTCAAAAACATGCACAACACATCTGACTTTTTTTAAAATCTCTGGATCCTAAGAACACTGTCACTTTCACCTATATTTTAAACTTAAGTATCCCATGGACTGATACGATGCCCGTACTTGAAAGAGATTCTGTAAATGTGAGCATCTCCTGCTACAGTTGCTTACCATCATTAACTCGATAGCAAAGGTTGCATTTCCACCGCCTTTGATCAATGAAAGAAACAAAAGGGTTGATGTAAGTCCTGCAGGACCTGCATCTCACTATTGTGCTTGATGTTATTACTGGTAATTGCTAAAAAGAAAAAATGGAAAGCTGTCACAAAGGTATAAAACATCAGTATAAAACATCAGCTGTGCAGTAGAGTTCATAAAAGCTTCATAAAACTACATTTTCTGTCATCTCTCCTTTTAGCTGTTTAGTTAATTTTCATAGAGTAATTATGATGTCTATTAAAAACAACCTCTCCCTTAAAATAAGAAGAAATAACGTTTAATTATTGTCTTAATCTAATTTCAAAATCGAAGATGTAGTAAGACTTTAAATCAAATTATTTTAAATTACAGCTACTATGGCAAAAGGAATTATGAAAGATGGGACAACTTTGAGTGACTAAATATGACAGACAGCAAACCCTACAAAAAGAACGTATATTTTATAAAAAGAAGTTATATCACACAGTTATACACCTTTTTTCATAAAAACTAATAAATTAGATGAAGAGGACTTGCTGAACAGTTATGAATATAGCTTCAATCTTATATTGTGCTTACTTTCTACTGACAGCAATTATCAGGCCAGTAAAATATTCAACATGAGCACCTCTCCTCAAGAGAGCTCTGTAAACACACCTTTTCAAGAGGTATCTGAGAGTTGTGAGCCCAACACACAGAGCAGCAATTCTTTGGAGAATCATAGGCAAGCAAAGATTTCCAACAACAAGAAAAAAATATTGAAGGACTTCAGCAAAGCTTCTCCCTTATGAATTTTAACAAAGTAGCTTTCAGGGCTTTTTTTCCCCTCCTCTTCTCTAAGTCCCAAGCAATTTTTTGGTACTTCTGTTTAGAATTTACAGTTCATTATATTTTGTTGTTCGAACGAAAATAGAACAAATGCATATATTAAGTACATATACTAAAAAAAAAAGTAAGATACTTTACTGTTAGGTCCCTGAAGGGATGCAGCAACAAACCCAAAGGAAGCTTAGCTTTGTTTAACAAAGCCTGTGTCTGTGGAATATTTGTCAATGTACATCGAAATGAGCTGAAAGGAAATAGAAATATTACATTAAAAATGACATTTTAAAAGATGTTAAAAGGTGTGTTACAACCTGATTTTACAGAACTTAGAAATTTGAGAAATCCTATGCATTGCAAATATGGTTTAATTAAAAAAAAAAAAAAAAGCAAAGATATATTTAAAAATGCCTCCAAAAGAAATTAAAAAATGCAAAAACGCCACTCCTCTGCTCCCCGGTTTAGTAGTTCAGCAATGCAGGTACACCAAAACTAACTTGCAATGAAGAGACAGAACTGTTTCAGGAACAACACTCAGTATAAAACTATGTATTTTTTGATTCATTATAAAGATTTTTCCAATGAAGGAATTACAGAAGGATTACAGTATTTACTAGTTCTCAGAATGTAATGGTTATATAAGAAAACAGTAGAAAAGAATCCCAAGTACTGAGAGAGTCAAAACCTTTTCTTTAGTGCAACATAGAGGATGGGGGACACTAAAAAAAGCCCAAAGCCCAAAGTGTTCCACATCTAAGAATGATTTCTAGGGCCTCAGTTTTCCAATTTGTGTTTTCTGGTGGGACCATGTACTGTCACTACAGCAATAAGGATGCTGAGTCACTTCGGGGCAATGAAGAATTATTTATTCTGGAATTACAAATAAAATCTTTGGGGAATAGCATTTTCCATTGTACTTAGCTGCACTTGACTTGGGATAGTTCATAATACTACTTAATGTTAATTAGAGGCAAAAGGATACATAATGATTGCAGAATTACCACAGTAAAATATACCCACAATTTATTCAATGTATTCAGGCACGATCCTAATGCTTTTGTGGAAAAAATCCTATGCAATATTATAAAAATATTATCTGAAATGTACTACATAACATTTATGTGTTTATTAAAAGATTTTTTTTAATAGATAAAACAAGGTGAAGATTAAGCAAAATTCTTAAAATATTAAGGAATGCGCTACACTCACACTGCATATTACGTATTCTAATGGCAGGACAGTTTCAGTATTTGTAATGATTCAGAGGATGATTTTCAAGTGAAAGGGATTCTATTAACTCATCACAAAGACTTAAAGTCAGGAGTCAGTTTAGATATTTTTTGACCCTTTAAATAATTATTACTCACTGAAAAATGTAAGATAATGTCCTAGACACACTAAACTTACTCTGGACTGCAGTTTAATTTCCTAAGATCAGAATTCAAGTTAGGCACAGGTGCTGGAACTGAAGACACCGGTAAAATATTTCTATCGTGTGTAAGGTTTACTGGTCTCAAGCTTTCTGGCTGCTGAGAATGCTGTAGACTTAACCCTCCTAAGGAAGAGGACAGCTGGTTCACACCTGGATATTGCTGAAATAGGTAAGAGTATGACAAACAGGTAAATACACAATCATGTTTAAGCAACACCCTTAAATCTTTTCGTAGTCCCCTTTCTTCCAAACACATATTAAAAAGAGATACAGCAGCAGTTAGTAACAAACGCAAAAAAACCAAGAAGAGAGTTGTATGGTAGAAATTTAAAAATGCTAAGACAAATGTGACACACCTTCCAATGTGTATCATTGGACAAAATTAAAATTCATGACAAAAATCAACACTGGAAGTCACACAACACTGGACATCAAAAATCAATACTGGAAGTCATCCTTCAGTATCTCCAGGCATAAGAAAACAAGTTACTACAAAGGCTGACACAATTTCCCTCCTCTCCTTCTCTGCAATGTAAGCTTTGTTACAATGAACTTTTCCAAATTAACAGACACGGCTTTTATATATTTATTTTTAAATTAAAACAAAACACCATGGAAGAGGAGAAAGGGTTAGGCTGGAAGGCACCTTTGAGGTCTGGTAGTCTAACCTCTTGCTCAAGCAAGGTCAACTTAAAATTTAGTTTACGTTGCTCATATAGTCTTGGTCCAGCTAAGTTCTGAAAATATCTAAGGATTGACAATTTCACAGTACAATCTGTTCTAATGCTTTTCCACTCCCATCCTGAAGAATTTTCTCCTTATACGTCCAACTAGAATTCACTTGCTTCAACTGTTCTTTTACTGTGTACTCCTGGAAAGAGCCTAACTCCATCTTGCATTATAGTGAAGATGAAGCCAACTCTTTCAATTAAAAAAAAAGAAATTAAACATTTCTTCCAAGTCACATTTTACACTACCCCTGTGACAGTGAAAGCATTCCTGGATATTATATGATAAGCTGTGGTGTTATGTTCAGATCAGTAAGGAATTTTGACCACTTACAACAGCAGTTTGGCTGTATTTGGCAGCTGGCCCTTATTTCAGGGAATGGGATTTGTAAATCAGTATGTTTCTTTTTCTAGACCCCTTCACACATCCATTCCTCCACACTTCTTCAGCATTTGTATTTTGCCTCAGTATCTGCCTCTTCTTCAGATTTCACTGTTCTCAGATGATTCACATCTACAACAGGAGTCAGGAGACTGTGCACAGCTTCTTGGGTGTTTGGTGCTCTCTTTACCAAGAAAACAGAGCAGATGCAGGCAGCCTGCTCTACTACACACACCCAGCACACTCAGGCTCTACAGAGTTCTTCTATCTGCACCTTATGCCATGCCTTTCTCATCAAGTCATTTAATGCTTGAGATCATAGCCTATAGTAATACTTTGATATAGGTTGATCAAGTACTTCCTTATGCTTTCTTCATTGCTTCCTATCAATAAAGTCCAGCTCTCTCAAACACAAAACCTTAACACTTTGGAGGTTGCTAATAAATGGTGAAGCAAACTTGTTATGCCTACCTTGGGGCACACTTAAAATTTTCATTCAGAAGCCTTCCAATAACTTTAGATACACAGCTATGACATCAATATTATACTTAACATCTGTTGTCTCAGAAATGATAAAAATAAAATATGAAATATGAAAATAAAGTGGAAATACATCATGCAGGAAAGGGTCTCCCAAGAAGTTACTTCATGAAGTAATTTTTAAATTAAAAATACAAGCCTGTGGATAGTGCTGATAACCAGGATGGTGTCCTGGATTACTGGGCTGCACAGGAGTAGGTGGTGTTGCATTTTGGTAGCCAGGCTGCAGTGCAGGATATCCATAACCAAAGGGTTTAGAAGCTTTTGATGTTTGGAGGACTGATGGAGCAGGAACTGGGCTGCTGGTCACAGAACGTGTCTCTGGAAGGACAAAAGAAATCCCACAGATACTGAATATACTTATTATTTCCTTCTTAATTTAAATGTAAATTCCTAATGCTTACAAACATCAATTCCATTTTTAAGTCTTATTATCCATCAAGCTATTTTTCTGCACTGAAAAGAGAAATTAGCAAGGAAGATTACTTCAAAAATACTGAAAAAGACAGTATATATGGGAAGATGACCACAGACTTGTGTTACTAGCAAAACAGGCAACTTGAAAAAAGTTATTTCAATGGAATAAAAAACAGAAAAATTCCTTAGAACCACATTTTTTCCCAACATATACATTTTATATAAACCACACAGGAGACCAGTCATGCTTAGTCTCTGCTCTACTATTTCTGAATACTGTCAAAATATAAGGCTAGAATCATTCTATGATAACTTCACAAAAAGCTGTATCTACATTCAGTTCAGTTGGCTTATCCTTATGTTTTGGCAGTACTCTTAAGTGGCAGAGGAGAAACCAAGCAAGAATGGTCTCTTTTGCAGTTTGTAACCCTGATGCAAGTTTCTCTTGTATATCCCTCCCAGCACTGTTTAGTTCTACTATTTTCAAATGTCAAACTGAAAGTATAACATAGACCTAAATTCACAGCAAAATTACCAGTTGTAAAGTGATGAAGCTACTCTTTACAAATGTCTATGAATGTGAGCTAAGTTTCAGAAGAATTAAGTTTGGTAAAGCCCACTGGGAAAAGTGGCAAGCAGAGAAACAAAGCAGTCGATAAACCAACTCCCAAGAAACTATGCTTGGCATGAACACTCCATGTAAGGAAAAAAACCAACAAAACAAAACTCAAAACAAAACAAAACAAAACAAAAACCATACAAAAACAAACCAAACAAACAAAAAACCCACCAAACAAACAAACAAACAAATCAATGGATTGAAGAAAGTTAACGTTGACTCTCTTAATCTTTAAGGGAAAAAAAGAAGCAACAAGTTATATTTAGAATATGCCTTCAACAGAACCAAAATTGTTAGTTATCAGGCCAGAAGTCAGAATTTGTAATCCTGCTAGACCCTATGTGGATTGCAGTATCAGCTTCTTAATTGACAGAGATCGCACTTTAATCAGAAACCCATCAAACTACAGCAAACTACTGTGACCCTCTCAGGGGCCATAGCAAGGCAAAAGAGCCAGAGGGGTAGGCCCTCCAAATTAATCCAATTATCATTTAACTTGCTAACATACTTTGAGTACCATCTTTTCTACTTGTTCTCAATATGGTGGAAAAGACATCTCAAGACCGAGGTAGTCAGCCAGCAGGTTAATTTAGAACCAACCTGACTGTGCTGATAATTTTAGAGCTAAAAATTAGCATAATAGCAGCCATTTTCTTTAAATGAAGAAAAATAGACAAAAATAACCTGATCCAACCACCTCTGCAAGCTGATATTTGTTAGTCTCCTAAAATTTCTGTGACATGTCAGCCACTATTATCAGCTCCTAATGTCAACACAATGAGGCACACAGTATAATCTAGAAAAAGTTGCTGCTTTTGCACTTAGCATACTTTCAGCACTACCCTCAACACTACAATGCAAAACATGACATATGATTCAGGGAAGTTTTATTAAATGGTTGTATAAACTTCAGTGTTAAAACTGTGAAATGTGATTAAAAAAGGCATGTATGTTTTCTCTGATGATTTCCCCCATTCCTTTCAGAGGCACTGCCTTTTACTTACTTGTTAATTAACTATGAACACCAGAAATAATAAAACCCCACATTTAAGTATTTAAATAAACAATTCAAAACAAACTGCTTACCTGGATAGCCACCACCTTCCAGGGCATCATAATTGTTCAGAACAGGAGAGGCACTACTTGTAGTAGAGGAACTATCAAGTGCTGGAGGAAGAAAATAGTTTAACTTTAGATACCTCAGAAATGGCAATTTTTGATAAACAAGAGACTGAGATTGTTTTTTTTTATCAAAAATTTTGATAAGAAACCGCTAAGAAAGATCCTGAAAAAAACTCCACCACTTCAGCCCTAAGACTTTAAAACTAATACCATTGCAAAGAGGAGAGGGAAAAAGTATAATCACCATGATACTAAAAAACAAACAAGCACATGCTCAACAAATAGCAAGAGAGATCAATGGGAAAAGGACAAAAACAATGAAAACACTTTTTTCGTGAAATAAAAAAAGATATTCCTATTAAACCAAAAGTTCTTTCTAGACTACATCAACTGAAGACATACACATTTTAAAAATAATCTATTCACGACTTTCTTCACAACTGCAAACAACAGAAGATTCTCATCGTCTTCAGAGTGATTATCCACCATCCCCACCTTCAAGCCAAAGTATTTAATTCTTCCCTCCTTTCTGTACTGTTTTAATTCACAGCTTGTTTTCCTTTCAATCAAAAGATTCTATTTTCCCTTATCACTGACACGAGGCCTCAGCTTCAGTTAGAATAAACAATTACTTCTGGCTCACCCAAAAGTAACTAAGTAAAAAGTAGCTACATACAAATCAGTACCACAAGTTAACCAGACAGATACAAAAAAGCACAAAGAGCACATTCGTAGGTGTTAGTACTGAAGGGACTCCTATTGCTTAACTTTTAGTTCAACTTATGCACAGATCTTGAATAACTTACTGTAAAACATATTGCAAACAAAAAACATTTAAAAACATCTCTTCCAATGCCATTTCACATACATTTCCAAAGAGAAAGGGCCAAGACTATTAAATCTACCTGCTCCTTAAAACACTCCAAGCCATGAAGTGTCATAGAAAAGTCTATTTAAGAATTAAGAAAAATAATGAAATTATATACACAATTTTTCTAGCAGAACAGACTCAAAAGATTCACTGATACTGTTCTACTCAGAAGGATCAACCATAACCACACATCCCATTGCAAAGCTGAAAGTATTTAAAGGGAGAACTTCAGTGGTGGAGCATTGGAGATGTGATGCCCCTTCATATGAGACTTCCAAAAGACTCCTGCATATGAAAACATCACTGACATTTGGGACACAGCAATACCATGGCACCATCATGACAGTGTAGATTATTTTTGAGCATTTTGCCTTTAAAGCATTTAACCAAGAAATACAAAATCTATTAAAAAACCTGTGACACTAACAATAACATATTATTTAAAGGAAAATTTAACACTACGACATTCATACAATCTTAGTTCTCAGGTTCTCACTGTAAATTTCCTTTTTTTTAATCCTGGAGGTTATAGAAGAACATAACTGCAAGATTTTATCTTTCTATTCTAGAAACAGGATTCATTACTTTGTTCCCTGAGCAGGAACAGAACTTTTAAAGCTTTACTAAGTCTTACTACAGAAAACATACTTTTGTTAGGTCAACAAAAAAAATCGCGAAGCTGCACAAACACAAACAACCAGATTTCCAACACCTGTTCTTCATAAAACCACTGGGACAGCTTGAGCTGGAAACCTGTCTACTGAATCAGTTGAGGATTTGCATTAGCTCCTGGTGACAGGGCATAAAACAGGCTGATGATTATAAATCAGGTACCCTCCATATTGAACCTGGGTGTCCTTTCATGCTTTCCCATAAGATAATTTAAATGCAATGGTACCTCCAAGGCTTTAGTGAAGTACAGAACTTGAGAGAGAAACATGGTAGGGAGTACGAAACTTTGTTTAGGGAACAAAGTAAGGTGAGAAAGGTTACAATTGATAAAAAAACCCGATCAACATCCTTTGACAGAAACCTAGGCGTGAGAACCTAACACACTGTTGTTAATTATGACCTGGATGTCATCACTGGTTTATTCCATTCTTCATAGAATTATTATGAGTACACTATGCCATTTTCACAGTATTCTAGGTGATGATTTAATAATTTTAATAAAACTCTGATTTATATGGCACTGATTTTTTTTCTGACTAGTTACAAAATGAATTATAAAATTAAAGAAAAAGCTACAAAAGTTTCCTATTCCAAATAAATACTAAAAGCCAGCAGCAGTATATCTGCACAAGGTATGTGCTGTTTCTTCCATGTATCAACAAGGGTAGTAGTCTAACGTTTATCTCAAAAAGCTTTTTATACTGTTGTCACTCATGTAGACAGCAATGACTTCTCCATATCCGAAGAAAAAAAGTTACCATAATTCAAGAAACTAAAGTGGTGATAAATGTTAAACTCACAAAACAAGGTCATTCTGACAAAACCCAGGCAGAATCCTTGCAACCAAGCACATACCATTTCAATCAATCAGGACAAACTGTTTCTTAAAAAAAAAACCAAACCAATAAACTTTGGAACTTTTCCTACAAAGCAAGTCGATTAAAACTGAACCTGTGCCTATTCATAGAGATATACACCTTAAAAGGAGAAAAAACTAGCACAGATTAATTTATTCTCTTAAAAAGCACACTTACTACCTTTCAGTATTTACTTTATTACCTTAATTGTAATAATTATTGTAATAAAAAAAAAATTGTAATAACAATTACCTTAATTGTATCCTTATGCATTAAATGAGAAACAAGGTAAACACTGTTTAATGTAATGATACTAATGGCATCTGGTTGCTTAACCTAAATAATTATCAGTCTAAGTTCTGCAGCTACTTATCTTCAGTTAAAACTCACTGCAAATCAAAATATTAAAAATATGGGAGTCTTGCAAGTTGTGAATATTATTTTTTTAGATTCATAAAACATCTGATATCTGTATGACAAAAAAAGGACCTATTTGTTGGTCATTACTGAACGACTTTTTGTTTACTACACTGGTAATAGCTGGGAAATTTCAAGTTGATGAGTCAGAGTGATGCTTTGTCTTAAAGGAAGAGAAAGTTTCACGGGATGGAAATATGGAGAAAACCTTGAGTAGGAAGAGAAGAAGATACTGGTGTAAAGCTAAAGCCAACCTGCTTCCTCATCCTCCTCATCCTCTTCCTCATCATCTGAACTTGATGACAAGGGAGCTGGTGCAGAGCTAGCTTGATTATTAACATATCCACCATACTGCATGCCTGTGAAGTGGAAAGCACAAACATCAGAGTCAGACGGACAGGAAAGACGAGAAACAAAAGTCACAAATCATTGCATTAAAAGTGAGAGAAATTAGCTGTTACAGAGGAAATCCCAACATGCAAAAAGTTAAATCTACAATGCTAGAAGCAGTTTTTAGTGGGCCAGTTCACCAAAGTATTAGTAGCACACGGAAGTTAGCAGAAAATTTTGTATGTGTGTCAGGAAGTTAAACACACACAGACTTCCTACATATCTTTTTAATATCAGTTTATCCAGTGGAATACTTTCATAAATTAATACATAGAAATGAAGGAGTTATTTCCAGACAGATTCAAATTATGTTAAAATTTAGTATTAACTTTTGCTTGGCACACCTGCCCTTTTTAAGACAAGAATAATTTATGTTGGAATTCTCTGAGAAATTAGTGAAATCCACTGCTGTTGCCACATGTCAGAATACAACACACATACAGTGAGCGCAACATAATTGGTGAAATTAAAGCTATGCAAACCTGAAAATTTGAGTTGTCTTATTTTTATAATAGTGCCTAAATTTGGGCTCATAAGCAGGTAATTCCAGTGTGCACTTCTAGTATCTGGTGACAATGCAACAACTGTTACTGCTGTCACCTCCACAGCAGAACCTATTAGATTTTTGAGGCGTTTTTATTTGTTTGCTTTTACAATATCTACTCTAAACGTATGCGAACAACACACGAAAGCAACACATAAACATACCATTTTAAAACAGAGCAAAGCATGCAGCAAAGGCTTGCAATTAATTTCCTACATTATTTTTTATTGATGCATTTCAGCATGTCCAAGAAATCTTACATTTCTCTTGTGACAAGGCAGGGTTAGCAAGGATTTTAAATATGCTTGTAGTCAGGCAGTGACATCCTAAATAAATGCAAGTGATCACTGTTTCTCTCTTGGCAATCTAATGGATTGCTATGGCAAGAAAATATCCTAAGTATTCAAAACTCTTCAAATTCTTGGGAATTTGGGGTTTCTTCCCCTGTAGAAGTACTGTGGCACCACTGAGTAGCATTCCTCATTTTAATCCTAGAAAGCACTAGACAAATGTTATGCTATGCATAATCTGAAACCATTATGGTAACCAATAATATCCACATCCATTACTTCAATCAACTATATCAACCTTTATTTTATTTAAAATATGGGCTATAAATGCTATTCGTTTCATGGCTTTTTCAAAAAAGGTTAGCAAATGAACCCAAGAGCAGCACTTTAATTTCACTTAAAAAAACCCAACAGAGTCAAGGTGAAGAGTATCTATTCAAATACTGAAGTCCTGAGAAGGTGAATTTTCATACAGAGATTAGTGCAAGAAAAGACTGACATTATATTCCTCTATCTAGTGCATTAATACTTCTACAATTCCAATCTAATTTCTCCATAATTCAAATAATCACAACAATGAAGGAAAAAACATCCAAAATGCAACTGAGGCAATAGAGTGCTTCAGTGTTTCCATACTGCTAAAACACAGGGCTAATTTGAGTGATTTTTAATCCCAGCTTTTATGAATTTTACTGGATGCACTCAATAAGGAGAATACAAAAAAATCATTATCTGGGCAAGAACAAACTAGAGCTAACAGACCAACAGACTACATATTTTCTCAGGCCTGGGAGAATTACTGAGGAATAAGACAGAACAACTCCATTACTGTGAAAGGAAAAAAAAAAAAAAAACCCTTAAAGTAATTAACATGCACATAAAAGGACAAAAAGTCAGGATGACAAGAAAAGATGGACTGTAACATAGAGAGCCAAAGTAAAGGAAGACGTGCACAGTGTGAGAGTGCAAAGACAAACCTCTAATAAATATCATGTACATGGATAGGAAGAAGAAAGGATATCTACCTGGGAAGGGCATGCCAATGCAAAAATTCCAAGCATGCACAAATGAGAGAAAAGGACTGCATTAGTCATTCCATCAATGTCCCTTTGAAGCCTTTGGACTATTGTTTTGAAAAAAAAAACAAAACATCAAAACAAGATTCTACTGCTAGAACTCCCCCTTTGCCAGTTACTGGTCATGTACGAAAAGGATGGAGGTGTTTGGAAAGAATACAGAAAAAAAGAGAATAAAAAAATACGCTAGTGATGCAGAAGTTTAGGAATCATGAACTGTGTTGCTATGAATCCTGTGAAGACAGGGCTGGTTTGATTTTTACCAGCCTTATGAGTTCGCATAGATTTATTTTCATTGCCAACAGTACAACAAATTTCTGCCTTTAAGATACTTCTGTGTTGCACTAGTACAACTGTCCAGCCAAAAAGAACTCCTTGATGATAGATCTGGCTAAAAATAACCCAGTTTAAAAAGTCATTTTCAGGTGGGGAAGTCTCCCATTCTAGTTCACTGCCCAGCAATGCCAACAGTAGGCCAACACAGGGGAGAAAGCAACTGAGGGCAGAAATGAGTGGTTGTAGACAGCAGTTCCAAGCACCATCATGTGTCTAATCACGTTTTCTGTTGTGACAACTCAGTTCTGCTTAGTATCTTCTACAGATTTGCCACTTTTAAAACTGCAAAAGCCAATTTTGAAATAATTATTTATTTTGAGTGAGGTTATTCCACAAATCTGGCTTAAAATGCAACCACATAATTTAAATCATCACAAATTTCTTGGACTGGAAATTTCTAAACCCTGTATCCAGTGTACCTGTGATATAATAGTATTGCACTCTAAGGCTTTATCCCACTGTACTTTACAGATACCTTGAAATGTAGGTGGGAGGACACAGAAGATAAACTGGGAAAACAACTCATTTGCCTATGAAATAAATCAACTATTTAGGTATTTTAAGTTCAACCACCCATACCCTGAAAGACTTTAAAACACAAACTGCACACTAAATTTGTACAGATAGTTATGTAAGATTCAATGGGCTTTAATACATTTTAAGGTTTTTGTCCTGGTAGTCATACTTGGCTTGTCACTTGGCTTGTCCATAGACAAGTAAACAATTAGAATGTTTTAGTTGTTATGGGAATGCCCCAAGAGGAGCCTAAAACAATTAATTAAATCCAACTGTTTCTTCAGAATGCTTTCATGTAGACAATGGTATTCTATAATTAAAAAAAAATCAGTCCATCTGATCTCTGTGTGAGAAACACACTTGGAATTCTAACCCAAATATTCACTATGTGTTCTATTTTTTCAGTAGGTTCACTTCCACAAATACAGTTACCACGTTTCGTTATTGATTAAAAAAGTATTGCAAGAGTATATTACTTATTTCAGACTCCTCAAATGAAATTAATGAAGAGTTTGAAGTCTTCCAATGCCCATAAAATCATCATCTGAACATAGAAACTTACGTGTGTGATAACATGTAAATGGATAAGATCAGATCAGTGCAAACTGCTGACAACTTATCTTTACACTGCCAACATATTGTTTTTAAAGTTTGCTCCTTCAGCTCCGTACCGCATTAATCCTCACTTATGGAAGCATTTGAAGGTAGGGAAGACTTCAGCAGCCACTGCACTGCTTTGTAGCTGCTGTACCAGGTGTTCACACATTCCATAGGAATCACTTCCAGAACATATATGTTGCACATCAAGGCATTCACAGTTAAACAGCTAAAATCCTTTTTCTCATTAGAAACACAGTTTGCAACTTCTTTGGAAGATGAAGCAACTCTTTTTTTCTAGCAAGCAATACAAAGTTTACCGAGCACCAAAATCAACTATAAAATTGTGCAAGAGCCACAGTCCCAAAACTTGATATATTTTCCTTAAAATGTAACACTGTACACAGGATTTTATAGCAACAAACAATTATTTTTTTGCCTGTAAGATATACAGAGACGATTCTCGGACAACTTATACTCCCCATTCCAGAAAAAAAGAGGAAATGGAGGAAAGGAAGCAATTTAGATATTTTTGTCAGATGATTTTGAAATTTAAGAATAAAAAAACAAACACTGACAATCACACACCACACTTGTGACAATTATTTTGAACACTAGAGATATGACATTGTTCTGGATGAAATTAATGCCTACTTCCAGTGCTCATGCAGAGTTTTTTATCTGCAAAAGAATTTAAAATTCTGAAATTGCTAAGAGAAAAAAAAATCATGCAGTAAATTGGATTTGGAATACGAGATACAGAAACATGTAAGAATCAAGAGGGAAGTCAAAACGTCAGTGTAAAATTAAATTGATTGAAGAACGCTCAAGAACCAACTGATTCTTTGTCAAGAGCTACCAAGATCAGAATAGGAAGGAGCTTACACAAAACCTCCTGTTTCCCACAAGGACTCTTGTAGCAGCTTTCCATGGGCACTTACAGCTAGGGAAGAAGAAAACAATTCTACCAGTTTGAACTTAATACTCAAAATCACTGCTTCTGCAAACAAACTAGCAAATTGCTAGTTTACACTTCATTTTTCAATACAGACTAATTACAAAAGCCAATTTTACAACCTTCTTCTAAGAAACTAAGGTCATGAGCAGCTTTTTAGAAGAATAAGGGGACTAAAAGAAGGGGGTTTTGAGCAAGAGATATGTAAGACTGCCAACAAGTCAAAAAAGCCAAAGACAACATATGGACAAAAGAAATTAAACACAAGCACTAAGAGAAGCTACAACCAAGATGACATAAAACAACAATGCTAAGGGAGCCTCATGAGATGCAAAAGATGTGTTCCAGTCAAACACAGAAAAGCAGCAATAAAACTTCCAGCATTCATGTGTGCATGTAGAACACAGCAGAGGTCTGTACTGTAAGTTCCCCTTCCCTTTTAGTACCTTCCTGAAGGGCCAGCTCTGGTGACTGTGTAACAGATGGTGAAGATGGTGGCTGTGAAGACAGGCTTGGAGCAGGTGACCTTACTGACGACATCACAGCAGAGGAAGCAGATGTTCCAACTCCAGGCTTGGTAAATGGAACATTCTGGCTCACTGAGTGCACGGGCTGTGAAGAATCAATGCCACCTGAAAACAACAGCAGAAAGCAGGAACCCTTTGTATGTACTTGCAGAGACAATTACACAACACAAGCAATCACATTCGACTTCACAGTAACTACAAAAAACAATACAGTACTTCAGAGGTGCCTTCAAACAAGTATTTATGGAAAGGTTGGTTGCTTTTAAAAATCAAATACCCATAGCACTAAAACTCCACTGTAATGAACAAATTGCCCTCACAACTACTAGCAAAAAAAGGGAAAGACTGATGTAGTAAGAGCAAGACTAAGCTGAAGCTAATTTTTGGTACATTCCCCACAACTTTATGCTTTTACAAGTTACTCTTCCCAGACAAATGGAGTGTAGTCCACCTGAAACAGGTTCCCCTCAACACTGCTCCCACAGGCAGGAAACCTTGTGTAGTAGACCAGTATTCTGCCTCCCTTGTAGTGCTGGCATTTGCTGGCTTTGGGTGCTCAATTATGACAGCCATATTCCAAGCAATCTGTTTCAATCATCCTGAGTATTCTGCAGAACTTCTGATGGGTTTTAGGCATCTGGACTAGATATAATCTGCTTTAAAAAAAGTCAGATTAATGCTCTGGGAGATTTGACATCGTCCAGTTGAAACTCCTATCAGACGCGGCCAACATAACTTCAATTAAGTTTGCTCTTAACTAAGGGTTGCTCTTTGCTTATACACTGAGAAAATTTGTATTATGACTCTTTCTAAAAAAAAAACCCTGACAGATCAAGCTGTTAAAAACAGGAAGAGAAAGGAAATGGTTTTACAAAAAATATTCAGTAAACGAACACAGAAATTAAGCAAGAAGAAACTTCATCATTTGTAGATTACTCATTTAAGTTACAGAATTTGCTAGAGGAGGCACAGGTAATCTTAACTTTGCTTCCTCTGCACATATAGCTGTATAGTTAATACAGTCCCTGACTATTCCTTGAATAATGGAGGTGGTATGCAAAGAACTTTATGGGCAAGTTGAGGTTTCTTTTAGAGAGTGAAAAAGAAGAGGCAGCTTAAAATGCTCCTTCTGTTCTTCTTATTTACAGTCAAAATTAACAGCACATGCTTTCATTATCTTAATGGAATTTTTATATATTTTGCAATTTTCAAATACGATGTTGAGCACACATATGCCTTTTCTGCAAATGTTACCAAAATGATGTATTTTTCCCATGCATATTTTTCCCATGTATATATGGAGCATTTTCTTATTGAAATGTACTTGTATAACTTGTCCTTCGACACACCGTCTTGCAGACCTCCCATGAGAGTATCAGCACCTGTCAGCAGGAATGTTTTTATCAGAGTAGCTACACAGCTTCCTCGAAAAAGACATGCCAGATGCCAAGGAAAAGTTCCTTGCCACATTCCCATGGTCAACCAGGTTTTTGGCAGCAGTTGTTTGTAGGGTGACAGTATTTCCACATTTCAAGTCAATATAGCAATGCCCACAGCACTGAGCACTGCTGGAGGGTGTGCTAAATGCTATAATATCAGGGTCACATGTTCAAAGCCAAAACCAATTTACACCTGGATTAGCCAAAGATGTAACACCTTCCTGCCAAGTACTAATATCTATTCTCAAACAAAGGTTATCCAATATCCTTCAAAATGACATAAATCCTTTAAATGTATTGTAAAAAAAAGTTTTTAAACTCTGAGAAATAAAATGGGTTTTTTTCTGTGCACAAAAAAACAACCTGCAAAATTGTTAAACTTTATTTGGTGACTCAGAAGGTTTTGAAAGCTGTAACTAACCAAGACCAAAGGAAACACTTGGACAAAGTTAATATTGAAAAACACATTGTTGGTAACTATCATCACACGAAACAATCTCTGGTTGGAGAAATTATGCTATCACATTTTTTGAACTCTGGCCAATGAGAAGATTGTATTCTATTATATAAGTACGATCATTTTAGGATGGCTTATTTTAGCTCAAGACAAAGCTGGACTGGACACCAGTTTAGAGTACAAGTTTTCCATCAGCTTATCCAGGACACACACAATCAGACCATGTAATATTCCCACCAACTGATGTCATGAGAAGTATGTAAATTCCATTCTCAGTGACACAGCATTTTCTGGTTTTCACATTCAACTCCTCTCACCTTCAATGTGCACCAAAGTTTTCCCTTCATGCCTCTCAACCATGAACATCTCTTACAGTAATAATGACCAAGTATAAAGATCTGCATCTAAAAGGCACGTTACAGAAAGAATCTGAAGAATTAGGCAAATTAGCAGTGTAATTCATCATTTTCCCCTAAACACCATCACAAAGCTGGCATTTAATTTATAACTTGAGACATAGAGGTCATAGTTAAAAAGCGTATCACCAAAGCATCTCTTCAAAATCCTTTTTGTTGCTCCAGCTGTAATCTTGATTTCCTGCCCTCACAACCAACACAAAATAAAATTTCTAGTGAGAGATGTACCCCCTCCCTGCAGCTTGTTTTTCAACAGCATCCTTTTGCCCCGACTTTCAGTAGTGGCTGCACTCCTTCCCCTTTTGTCAACCACACCTATATTAGCAGATTTACAGGATTATAGCCTACATTCCTATGGAACTGGGGCAGCAAGGACTTTACATCCTGATCTGACATAAGGGGAAGTATGAGCATGAGATAATGAAATTAGAGTGTCTCCTGCTCAAGCAGATTGTCCATACCAGGATGCACACAGAAGGAGTTCTCCAGCTCCCTCTCCTCAGAGAGCAGTCCAGTAAAATTTAGGCACCCTGGTTGACATCCATGCTGACTTGGAAAGCACCAAGAATAATGAGAGTATTCCGATTCCAGCTGAAATAAGCTGGAAAAACATTAAAGAAAGCTACTGACCTAGAAAGACAACAAGCCTAAATAATACAAAGTATGCCATTAGCATAACAATCCTGGACAGATTTTTACCAACACTGTTCTGCTGAAATACAGAATTTAAAGCTAAAAGAGGATGATTCTGCAGGGTTAAACTAGTTTAAATCTCCAAGGAGAAAAACCTCAATTTAGAGATACTTATATCCTACTTCATTTATACTTCCTAAAGCAAAGAAAACTATTCTCACTGGCTATTATTCATCAAGAGTAGTCAACTTGCAGAAAAAAAAACCTTCTTAAAATAAATTTATTTTCTTCTAGTGAAATCCCAGCAAGCTTCACTGAAAATATTTCATCTATTTCAGACAAGGGCTGCTAAAGTTTTAGGAAAAGACTTTGTTGCAGCTCTGTGCCCTTAGTACATGACATACAGAAGTTTGGGGTTTGATCTTAGTAGATTCAACATTCCAGGGGCTTTGCAAGGCTATACATAAAATTGGAATTTTAAAGCAACCAACTTACGTCCAGGAATGACAACTTTTTTGATCCAAGTAGAAAACAATTTAGAAATCAAACAACTTCTGAAAACTTTTGCCAGCCTAAGTTTCCTGAGTCAGCCCTGTCTGAACACCCAGATTTTACTAACAACACATAATTGTTCTACATAAAGGTTTCATTTTCATCATAGAGAGCTTTCAGTGCTGACTTACAAAAGTGCTTTTGAAAAATACATTAAAGCTGTAGCATTCTGACTGACAGCCTTTCTACGATTCGCTTATTTATAACTGAAAGACTGCAAGGGGTCATCTTTCACAGCACAAGGGGCAATGACAGCAAACTCTTATTGGCACCCTGACTAATAGAAGGATACTGTATCAAAGTTTCTTTACACAGTCACAGAAAATACACTTATGAATTTCAGTATATGTTAATTTTTTTTCAAGTACTCTTGATAAAAACTATGTACAGAACAGATGGCAACTGATTCCCAACCTTGTTTCTTCCTGGAGAAAGCAGGGAGGATGAACTATTCAGAAAATTTCCTTTCAAGAAATCTTTCATTATTTCTTTATGCTGCTTGTGTATTATACTCAGACACTTTCCAGGCATGTACAAGAACTGGCAAATAATTTTCAAAATCCAACTCCTTTTTTTAAAGGCTGCAAAAAATTAGAAAACTATATATATAAAATGACTCCATCTGAGAACACTAAGACTGCACTGGGAAATTTAGAAAGCATCTCAGCATTTCAAAAGCAAATCAATTATGCCAGGATCAAACGATTATTATAATTACTTTACAATTTTATTATTATGTATTTATTTATAGCTACAATTTATATAAATATTTTACTATCCGGGTGTTGTAGCAATTGGATTATTAATATATTTTAGCCAAAGATGCTGAATTCTAGATTAAAAGAAGTCAGATATCATTTGAGTCAGTTCGTTTAGCCCCAGACACCAAAAATGGTTTAAAATGTTCAAAATCCAGTAACAGAACTGTTCAGCTCTTCCTTCAGCCTCGCTATCAGTTGCTGTCTTTATCTGCTTCTCCCAGTCAGCAAACACACATCATTTGTGTGCTGAGGCCAGGATTCAGAGTGAAGAGAAAAAAATTTATTTTCCACATAAATCAGTTCCAAAAACCTGTCTACTGCACAATGAAGCACAGGGCATGCTTCTATCAGCAGCTTTACAAGCTCAGAGAGAGCCTGAATGCGGTTTAACTATTGGTGCCTACAGTCTGGCAAACAAACCAAGGACTGCAGTAATACTCAAGTGTAACAGGAACACTGGATCAGTATTTATTTTCGTAACTGCGAAGTGTGTATCCACTTCACAGCACTAACATAGCCAAGTCTATCACTAGTTCTTTGAAACTCAAGTATAATATTACTACTTTTTCTTGAGGCCATGTACTAACTCAATCGTGCCCTTAAAAGCAGCATTGAATGGTTCAGAAATAAGACTAAGGGTCATATTGCTCTTCACAGTCTGGTCAACTCCACTGTTCCACCTTTAAAACAGCTGCTCCATTAAAAAAAAAAAAAATATTGGTATGAACAAATCATTTCAAGACACCTCCAAAGGAAATAAAATTACCAAGCACTGAAATTAAAAACTTCTGTAATTATAAAAACTAACAGTTTAAGCAAACAGTAACCTGTTTTCATATGCCTACTGCACACTGTACAATTCTGGAATGACACCTGCATTCTGTCAACTCCAGCTGCAGATTCTGACCTCAACAGAATCAACTTTTTTGGCCAGCATTTTAAACCTTCAGTCCTTGAAAGAATTCATTTTTATGCTCAACCATGAAATGCCATTAATTTCAAGAGCTTTTCAAGGAGCTCTCTATTTTTCTTTTTTAAACAGTATTTTGTTTCATGGTTTTACAATATTGGAGAAAATCACACAGAGCACTCATCAGGACAGAATTCAAATCTACTAATATTAAAAGTAACAAAACTGAGCTCAGGATGACACTGTACATCCTAGTCTTGTGGGGGAAAAAAACAATATTGAAACTAAATTCAAACTGTGGACTGCATGAGCTTCATTTAAGCTTAACTACTTTGCCCAAACAAAGCTTTACCAAAGCCATATTCTTTCTTCAGTATTTGGGCTTAGAAAACCACAGCTACAAGGACTCCTAAAACAATTTCAATGTTACACTACAATCTGAAATATGTAGCACTAAAAAAGGAAAACTTCTACAGTTCCCTAATATCTGCCTTAGTAGAGAAAGCAGCCACAGTCTGGCACAGCTTACAAGTCCAAACTGCATGAAGTCAGAGAACTCCCAGCGTAGAAAGAAAATCAGAATCTTCCTGCAGAAGCTATTGCTCTCTCAGCTGCAGAGCGAGGTGTTTCAACATGAAGGTACTCTCACATCTCTAATCTCTTCCATGCTTCCTACTAAGTACTGCCTACCCCATGAATTTGTACTCAGTTTTCCTACGAAACAAAAGCTGCAGTTACTAGCAAATATTGAGTGTACTTGCCCTCAACTGGAACCTTCACCACTATATAGCTACATCCATAGTAATGCCATAAAGTTGTTACTCACAAAAATCAGCTACAACTTCCTAACTCTTTCCAATGCTTATCGAAAATATTAATTAAAAAAAACCCAACTGACTCCAAACCCATGTAGGGTTCCAATTTTTTTCTGAATTTTGTGAGAAGTGCACGTGTGTTTGTTAAGATCCAATTATAATGATTATTAGAGAGATGCCTCTCCCCGAACTAAGGTGCAAACCAGACCACATGCCAAAGTCAATAGTATGAATTTTATTTATTGGTAAATGTGAAGTAGAGAGAGATAGAAAGAAAATAAAAGAGAGGAAAAGGGAGAGAAGAGAGTGACAGAGACAGATTAAGACCCCTCAAGAGAGTTCCCGGCAAGGGGTAGACAGGAAAAATACATCAAATCCTGCAGGCACTCCCAGGCTGAGAATGAAACACACTCCCATATCATCGGGAACCACCCAACTGTGCAGGATGCAAGAATGAAAAGACACTATTACACATGTGAAATGTTATCAAAGGAAGCAAAAAAGAAAGCTTGGACAGTGTTTCAGGAACCACACAGAAGAAATAAAACCAAGGAGTTATACAAACTACGCCTAATTTTTGTGAAGGAAATCCAGGCACTTGTGGTGGCTGTGACTGTGTGATAGGAGTACACTGACACATCTTTGGAAGAGGCTGTCATAGAAAAAGTGAAGAAATAACAATGTCTTCACAAACACATCCAGGAACTTACAAATACGGCAGACATTGCATTTGTGGGCTTTGCCCTTGGAGCATGGGGAACCACAGAAACTCTAAACTTCTGAGGGCTCTGGGTCTCTCCAAGTTGAGGAAGGAGAAGGCAGCCCAGCCCTGGCCTCCAGAGCACTTCGTAATCTGTAGCTATTGTACACATTTGTGAGTAAAGCACGTGCTGTGGTATCACCTTAACTCACACTAAAGCTCCAGTGAATGCCATGGGCATAGGGCAGCCTCCAGACAGTCGACACCAGGCATGGACAGCACGTGGGGACAAGGGACTCGCCATCCAAATGGCACAAAATTTTACCAGTTTTGACCGAGGTGGACCCACCACCTGTACTTAACCCGGAAAAGGAACATATAGAATTTCTATGTGTTCCATAAATAGAAAGGTACCACCACCCGTGGATCCAGACAGTGTCTCGTTGGTGCTCTTCTTCTGGTCTTCTTGGTGGGGGTCCCACAAAACAGAGCTCAATGGGTTAATATATGTCAGGTATATGTGGGAACATTCAAGCACTTCCCTTGGATGCAGGGGAGGAGTTTTAAACCACCTCTTGTAACACTGTGGATACGCTGCCACACTGTGGATCATGTGCGTTCTTTTGGTGGAAAGCCTCAGAAACGAGTGTGGGGCACTTCAGGGGTCTTTGATGGTTTATGAGCCCTTCTAGGACAGGAGAGCTGCCTCTTACATCAGCGTAGTTGAGCCAGTTATGACTCAGCAAAAGGGATGAGCACTCTCAGGCCTAAGTGTGACAGTTGTGTAAGGGAGGACAAGAGGCATGATAAAAAGCACCATCCTGCCTCCACAGGGTCTGCTTCTTACCTGGCTCAAAAGCCAGCTTGTAGCCTCCAGTTTGTGGGTGTTTAACCCCTCTGTCTTCTGTGAGTGGAGGCTTCACCACCACACCCCCAAAAACTCTCCTCCTTCCCTGGGGAAAGAGTGTGGAAATCTGGCTTCAGCAAAGCACCCTGCCAATGGCTGATTGTTTTGAGTAATCTCCATCAACATTTCAGTCTCTCACAGTGTTCACTAAGGCAAAATGTAAACAATTTAAACCATGACAGAAAAATTCTCTAGCCAGAAAAGGAAAACAGTATCTTTGTGATTAAAAGACATACTTTAGAAATTACACACTCCTTCAGAACTGTATGAGAAAACTCCCTTCTGAAGCGACTCACATGAAAAACACACCAATAAACTAAAACCATTCCCTAGTGTATTCTATGTGTGTCTCAACAGAGCCATGTAGCTGCTATTGTGAGGACTGTGGTAACCAAATTAGAAAAGCTTCAAGAACGAGTGACAGAATTCAAAATTACAGTACAGAATTCCACACAGTGAACAAGCACAAGCCAACAAAAGCACGGTTACTTATGTTTCCCAGATAAATGTGGAAGTTCAGCATCTTTCAAGTAATACCATACCTGTATTTATTTGGTTGTTTACTTTAGCAACCGATCCAGTGAGATTCCTGCTGAGGTTGTCTTGCACAGACTGAGCAGATGAAACAGTTGCTAATGTTGTATTATATCCAACGGGAACGTGCTGTTGAAGGGAACGAGGTACCGATGTACTCTGGCTAGAAAATGCATTTGTCTCTTTGAACTGTCCAACAGCAGGTAGACTTTGGGAGGTAAATGTCTGCCCATACACACTGCCAGCAGCCACAGGAGGATAGGAAACATTAGGATACATGGCACCAGAAACCATGGGCATGGCATAGTGATCAGAATTATAGGGAAATCCCTGAGATGCCACTGAAGAGCTGACAGAAGTGCTATAGTGATTATCAAATGCTGAATATGACTGCTGAGCACTCATATGCAAGTAGGATGCAGATGATATTGCTCCTTGAACAGGGCTGTCACTCGATGCCCCTGTATGGGGAGGAGTGTTGTTGTACAATTGCTGTGACTCCTGTGCATTCAACATATTGCTGCCCACAGATGCCATAAGGTTTTGTGCTGGTGCTGAATAGTAACTAGGGTAATAACTGGCTCTATACTGATTATCCAGATGTGAAGCAGCAGCTTTATTGGGCACTTGGGAATAGTGTCCTGAAGGCGCACTGTAGTTTGGAAGATGTGAGCCATAGCCAGAGGGGAACTGCGTCTGACTCTGCATAGGACCTGAAACAAAGAGAAAACATCACAAGTATTAAAGATGCATCTGCTGGTAGTGCCAATGGACTCTGCACTTGGACTAACAAACAATTGCTTTCTTGGTTGCTGTCACTATTTTTAAGTTCAATTCCCACCAGCAGGGAGAGAATAAACCAAGTATAACATATGGAAATACAGTATTTGAAGTAATTTGCAAACACACAGAGAAGTAGCAGAAAAATTGATTGCTTCCATTATTGAAGGACGTTTCTATGCCAAGATTGTCTGTCTCTTTTTTGTATTTTGAATATTTTCCAGACTTTTTAGGAGGTTAATACTTAAATAATGAGCAACAGTAAGCACCAAACTGATGTTTCTGTGTGTTTGAACACAAGAGCATGCCTTACAGAAACTGCCTGCATATGGGAAATGAAAAGCTGCAATCAAACGAGTATGTCAATACATAACAACTATGGTATTCTTGTTTACAAGTCTTGGTCAATATAGTGACCAAGATAAAGTGTTTCAGGACAGTTATATCTGTCTTCTACGATCTCACGTATTATTTTTGTGAAACTACAGACTATTTGACAGGCATGCCATTTTCATTTACTGCCTGGAACTTACATCAGGTGTAAGAGCTGTTGACAGCAGAGAAATTGACTGCTATTACCACTGCAACTGGCTCTGCACCGTTAGAGTTTAATTACATGCTGGCCCAGCAAGGGTCAAACAAATGCTTGCTTGCTAGAGACCAAATTGTAACTATGTCCAAGCTGATTTTATCAGGGCTAACTGCTCAATGGCAAATCTCAAAGTTCTTCCTCATGTTCTTTTCCTTAATCCTATCTTTATTTTCTAGTGACCCACAAATGCATTTACCTGGATAACTCACTTTCTTAAAATTACCACACCCTATTGCTTACAGAACAACTACAGTGTTATTTCCCACTGCTTGGTGAATAAAACAAAAACACAGCACTGGCCCACTCACAAAGTAAACAGCAGCTGGGATAATAACGAATACTTGATTCCACCACTTATATTTACAATGATTGCAAAACTTAAGCATTCTCTTCTCTTGAAATTCTGAAAAATCACTGTTCTCCAGGTGACACACAGATGTCCTATGATTAACTTACAATGCAATTTTAAAAACGAATTTGTTAACAGACCCCTGTAAGCAAGGTACATACTGCCCAAGACTGCTTTCTGATAAAATTAAAAATGCCCTTCCCTAAGTGACAATGCAGAAAGTTGAGCAGAAGACGAAGGAGCTAAAAAAGAATGCAGAACGGTAACTTGGACTGCCGCACCAAAAGACAGAAAGACACTTGGGAGAAAAGCAGAAGGAGCTTAAAAAAAAATTACACCTTGAGTTTTGAGGAGAGCATGTAACTATGCCTCTGATTCACCTTCTTCTAAAAGTGGGAGCTGCTTCACAGAGCTCCATAGTTTTTTCTCCTTTAAAGGAAAATGATTTTGAGTAAGCAAGTCATTAACAGCTACATGAACTTTGCCAGACTTTTGACCTGCTTTTTAAAGTCTGAAAAAGCAAACCCAAAAATACACCAATAAATTACGTGTGTCAAGGCTTATTGCTTTAAGCAGCTATGTCACTTAAGGTGGCAAGAAAAGATACTTTATCTGAAAAGTCTGTGCATTTGTTCCACTAACATATACAGAATTAATTAACTGAGCAGGTATAACTTCGAAAGTGGTGCAGCAGCACTGACTTCTAAATAAAAGGTTGTATATCAAATCATCTACTGCAAAGTCTTTCAGTATCTAGCTCTTGTTTAAAAACACACACCATAAACAGATTAAATTACCAAGAGAAGAGATCAGTCTCTACATTAGAGAATGCAGAGTCCTGTGTGTTCACATTTTTAAGTAGAAACATCTATAAATTTAAACACATTCATGAAAACCTCACTGAGACAGACATTTGAAAAACTGTATTTTTTTATTTCAAACTTTGAAAGCACGTTTTACAATTACAGATGAAAGATTATTCCCATTACCGGAAGTGAGGCTTTTTATAATCCATTTGATTATAAAGTATGTGAGCAGAAAGTAATTTTTGTACAGCAATTCGTAGCTGAAGACTATGTAATTGCACAGTTTTCCACACTGGAAATCAGAACACATCTTCAGCATCATTTTGAAATCTGGTTACTTGCACAATCTGTCCTGATGTCTCAGATACTCTACACTCCTTCCAAAACACCTAACAAATATCTCAAAAATATCCACAAAAGGAGCTGAAAAGCTTAGCTGTACGCTGAAGGTGTATTTCAAAAACATAATCTCTATAATGAAAGCAGTGAACCTCTCCTTCTACAGACAAAGTAATATTTTATATAATGTTATAATGTGCAATTACACAGACATTAACAGATGAATCCCAAAAATCTTAATGCTTTCTAAGGGAGGGGGCAGTCACCATGCACACACAAAAAAACCACAACAAAAGGCAGCAATGCTATGGCTCTACCAGTAGATGAATTAGTAAAGCTGTGCTTCCTAGTGCCATGTTTGGGCTTTATGTCCATGCATTCCCCCAGCTGCATAATTCAGCCACCTGTCACATGCCCTACCTACATGTAGTCTATGTACACTACTCCACCAACCTTCCTTTCTACCCAAAAACACCTGGCAGCTTTCTGAAACTTTTAACATTCCTTTTCCCACCTCCAGAGAAGACTCCCACAGCTTCCTCACATTTCCTTTACAGGATGGGGAGGGGGCAGCACCCCTGTCCCTTGTTTACTGCTGGTAAACAAACCAGCAGAATAAGGCACTGCTGAGCCCTCACAACAGCTCAGCCACAGAAGTGATGTCTACTCCTTCATTCACACACCTTCCCATTTTCACGAAATATTCAGGGAATTCCCATCGTTCACATTTGTATTCTCTTTATTGAAACTATCCAAAGATCCAAAAGTCTGAGGAGGGATGAAAAACAAGGCTAAGTAACGTAATAATGAAAATTTTGCTTCCAAAATGACAGCAGAGATACTAATGGTAATCTTACAGACCAGTTATAGACAGCACTAGACAAAGCTATTCTAAGGAGCCATGGGGATTCAATACAATTATCCTCTCAGTGTTACATTTCAATACATTAAATTGTTAACTTTGAAGTCCTCCATCACTACTGAAAAAATACATCATCTTTCACTACTGATTTAACCAGAACCATTTTGTTACGCTGGAATTAGGAAATAGGTCATTTTCCACTTGGATACAAAGCCACGTGTAAGACTACTACAATAAAAGCTTCTCAAATTTGTAAGAGAGAAGGAAGAAAATAATACAATACACACAAGAAGTTACTTTGAAAAAACTAACAAAACAATCACCCCTAAGTTAAACTAAAACTGAAGTCCCCAAGGATCTCAAGTGGGCTTGGTCATTGAACCAGGCAAAACTTACTAATAACAAAACTGAACATGCTTTTTAATATTATCAAATGCTGCTTGCTTTCTGCAAAATGCACACCCTTTTACATCAGATTGCAGCAACTACAAAGCTTTACCTGAAAAAATCCCATTTTGTGAAATTAAAACAGAGCACTCTAAACATCTGAAAGGATGCACCAGTGTTTTCTTTCAGCCAATATAGAAATAGCTCTGTTCACTGCAGTACCTTACCTTTAAACTCCATTTAAACTCCACTACAATGACATAAAATTAAATTTCAAAAGCAATGATAATCTTCTTTGTGAAATTTACTTTCTATCAGACAGAGCAGAAATTTCCACTACACTTCTCTTCTCCTCCTATTGCAATCAAAGTGTTATAACTTCAGATTAGTACTACAAGACAACAGGCAGACCAAGCTAAAAGTTCTGCAATGCTATTGCTAAATGTCACAAAACGAAAAATTCAGAGTTATTGACTAAAGTCATCAAAGACATCTAAAGGAACACAGAAGCCAAAGTTATCCAATAAAAATTCAAGACTGTTATTCAAGAACGGATAAATTTCTCAGAATTAAAGAAAATTGTTTTGCAGAAAAAAATGGCCCACGCCCTGGTTTTACACAAGCTGTTTCTTACAGTATTAGCAGCAACATGGAGTTAAATAATTAAAACAAGAAACAGTAACGATGGCTGTTTAAAATTACTATTTCATTCTGCTAAGAATGAACATAAAGAGCAAATATTACGTCCGTTTCTTTTTGTTTCTCTAAAACACACTTCCAGGTTATTCATGCTGTAGTAGCTGTGTCCTGAAAATTGCATGGTTTTTGATTAAAAGCCATATAAATTGGCATTTTCTGAACAATCTTCACAAGCTCCAGCATTACTGTATCAGTTTGGACACAACTAAGGCATCAATACCTCCTTAAAATCTACCATTTAATCACCTTCCTTTGCATTCTCTTCAGTGACCGCCTCAACACCTACTTTACAGCACTTCAGTGCTTAGCACTTAACTGCCCCTTTGGACATGAGAAAAATTCGCGAGTATAAAATCTTGTAGGTCCTTACCCTGCATACTGATCTGTTCAGGAAAAACACATGTAGAGAAAACAGCCTGAGTACAAAAGAAAAGATTTAACAGTATGAGCTAGAACTCTGTGCAAAGAAGAGGCCAAATTTGGAAACCAAACCAACATAACATGGAGGAGACGATCATACACGGCTTTTGAAGGGTTAATGCGGTGTGTCAATAAAGAACTGATTTTATAGTGCATCAATTTAAAAACGCGGAAGTGTACACTTTTTACTTTCATTCATAACACCATCAGCCTCTCCACCTGAAACGGGAGTCAGTATTTTGTGACTTTAAACAATTCTGCCTCTGTTTTTCAATGACCCACATTTCACTGGTCAAATGTTGCTTACTCAACTCAAATCCCGAGATCCAATTGTGTGAACGCCTACCCACCTACTACTTTTAAGTTAAGACACAGTTACAAAGTGAGTACTCTCGCCCACGATACGTGATTTTCTGCCCATTCTCACGAACGCCAGCCAGCCAGCGCCGAGGCCTGGAGGTGCCTCGGCCTCCAGAGCCTTCCTGAAACGCCACAAAACAGGAGCCACAACCCCGGGCAGACCCAAACGCGCGAGGGCAGAAAGGCGCGGATGCCCCCTCCCTCGCCCCTTTAGCGAAGCGGGAAGAGCCAGCGTTTTCTCAAGTTCTTTCCGCACGCAGCCGCGGGCTCCGCGCCTTTGCCGAGCGGCTCCGGCGGGTCCTGCTGCCTTTCAGCCAAAGGGCTTCGCTACGTGCCGGACCCGCCGGGCCCACGCCCGCCCCCCCCGGGAGGAAGGAAGAGCGCGCAGGCCCCCGGCACCCAGAAGGGCCTCGCTGCCTGCGGGAGCGGCGCAGCCCGTCCTGGGGACACCGCGGGCGGCCTTTCCCCGCCCGCCCGGGCCCCGCGCAGGCCCCTCACCGTTCTGGCAGCGCGGCGCGCCGCTCGCAGGGGCCGCGGCCTCCAGAGAGCTGCCGGGCCCGTCCGGGGAAAACGCGGCGGTGGCGGCGGCGGGC
>VZRZ01004411.1:1757994-1768946 GCA_013398175.1 Climacteris rufus | reverse complement strand
CGCTCCCGGCGGGAACGGCCTCTCTGCGGGGGAGAAGCCGCCTGGCCCACCTAGTTTGTTTGTGGCGAGGCCGCACGCCCCATCCCTGACCCTGTGGGTGGGGGCAGACAGGCCGGGGGAGGGTAAGGAAAGGCTCGACTGAGGTGGTCCTGCGCCTCTGTTCGGCCCTAGTGAGGCACATTTGGAGTGCTGTGTCCAGTTCTGGCCGCCTCAGGACAAGGGAAACCTGGAGCTCCTGGAGTGGGTTCAGTGGAGGGCAACAAAGACGATGAAGGGATTGGAGCATCTCTCTTATCAGGAAAGGCTGAGGGAGTTGGGCTTGTTCAGCCTTAACAAGAGACAACTGAGAGGTGATCTGATCAATGTGTATAAATATCTAAAGTGGGGGTGCTAAGAAGATGGAGCCAGGCTCTGCTCAGTGGTGCCAAGGGAGACACCAATAGGAGACAAGGCAAAGGGTGGAAACTGATGCACAGGAAGTTCCACCTTAATATGAGGAACTTCTTTACTGTGCAGTGACCAAGCACCGGAAAAAATTGCCCGGAGAGGTTGTGGAGTCTCCCNGGCCGGGGGAGGGTAAGGAAAGGCTCGACTGAGGTGGTCCTGCGCCTCTGTTCGGCCCTAGTGAGGCACATTTGGAGTGCTGTGTCCAGTTCTGGCCGCCTCAGGACAAGGGAAACCTGGAGCTCCTGGAGTGGGTTCAGTGGAGGGCAACAAAGACNAAAGACGATGAAGGGATTGGAGCATCTCTCTTATCAGGAAAGGCTGAGGGAGTTGGGCTTGTTCAGCCTTAACAAGAGACAACTGAGAGGTGATCTGATCAATGTGTATAAATATCTAAAGTGGGGGTGCTAAGAAGATGGAGCCAGGCTCTGCTCAGTGGTGCCAAGGGAGACACCAATAGGAGACAAGGCAAAGGGTGGAAACTGATGCACAGGAAGTTCCACCTTAATATGAGGAACTTCTTTACTGTGCAGTGACCAAGCACCGGAAAAAATTGCCCGGAGAGGTTGTGGAGTCTCCCTTATTGGATATATTAAAGAACTATCTGAACACAATCCTGTGCCACATGCTCTAGGATGACCCTGCCTGAGCAGGGAGGATGAACCAGGTGACGCACTCTGATCCCTTCCAACCTGACACATTCTTGGGAGGCTACTTCATATCCCTGCTTTGGAGCACAGATGTACATGTACAATACATACATCTCCCATCCTTTTGCCTGTGAGGCATTTTTATCTGTATAGGTATTACATGCTATTTTAGGAATATATGTACCCTGGAACACGGAGGTAATGTGTGTGCTGTGCACAGGGGAAGAGGCCTCACAAGGTGAGGTGAGATGAAAGCTCTCCCTCTGTAATCATTCTTTTACAGACAGAAAAGCCTCAGTGCGATGGGATGAGCTGAGGCAAGGCTTTTCCTTCAGTGTTAGGAGTGCACACTGTATTCTCTCTGTCTCTGGTGTGGGTATGTGCTATCTCTAGAGACAGGCCTTCACAAGGAATGTCAAGGTGAGATAAGGCAAGACTTTTCAGTCTCTGTGCAGAATATTTACTAGATATTGTCTAAACAGGAAGGCAAGTGTTGGAGAGCCTGTGCTGTGGTTTAAACCCAGCCAGCAACCAAGCATCACACAGCCCCTCACTCACTCCCCCTCCACCCCATCCCAATGGGAAAGAGAATCAGAACTGTAAAAGGGAGAAAGCCCATGGGTTGAGATAAAGTCTGTTTAATAGTTCAAGCAAAAGCTGCACAAAAGCAAAAAAGCAAAGCAAAACAAGGAATTCCTCACCTTGGGCTGGCAGGTGTTCAGCCACCTCCAGGAAAGCAGGGCTCCATCACACATAATGGTTACTTGGGAATGCAAACACCATCACTCTGAATGTCCCTCCCTTCCTTCTTCTCCCCCTCAGCTCTATGTGCTGAGCATGATGCCAAATGATCTGGAATATCCCTTGGCTGAGTTGGGATCAGCTGTCCTGGCTGTGTCCCCTCTCAACTTCTTATGCATCCCCAGCCCCCTCGCTGGTGAGGTGTTGTGAGAGCCAAAAAAGACCTTGACACTGTGTAAGCACTGCTCAGCAGTAACAAAAACATACCTGTTTTATCAACACTGTTTCCAGCACAAATCCAAAACATAGCCCATACCAGCTTACTGTGAAGAAAATGAGCTCTATCCACAGCCAAAACCAACACATCCTCCCCCGTTGGCTGCTATTGACAAAGGATTTCCATTCAATTTAGCACTTTCCACAGTCAATCACGCATTAAACAATATTAATTTTTTACTGTTTGTCTGTCTCTATCACCTGTCATTCACTCAGAAGCTACTCAAGACTGAATTAATTGCTCAGGTTATTTAATTAATTATGCACAAAAGTTGAAAGTGTGATAATACACTGGTGATCATATTGTCAACACTAAGTCCAATGACACTAAGTCACCTTTACTTGTTGCGTACATTTGACGAGTCCCTTCCCTCTTTGCGTGCTGTTGTTCCTACTGGTTATTATGCGTGTCTGTCCTTAAATGCTTGAATACTTTTTTAATTACTTTGCCTGTATGCTCAGCATGTGGCCCAGCTCTGACTTACTGTTATTACAAAGCATGCAGGGTGTCTTTTAATACTGCACGAACTGACTGTATTGGAAAGTTTCTCAGCATTCACACCCTGTCAAACTATGCAGAGGTGTCTTGTGCAGGCCTCCATTAGTCCTTTGATAGACTGTAGATCCATATCTGAAAGAAATAGTTTCTGCTCCATGACCTAATAAGCTAGGGAAGGAAATAATGGGTTCAAAATGCAGCAACGTTCAGGTGAGCTATTAAGAAATAAACATTATCTTAAGATACTAAAGGACTAAGTGGCATGGGAATTGTGTGAGGAGCCTTAGCAGGGGTTGCACAAATATTTTGAGAATGAGACTGTCAACTAGCTTTGGTGCAAGTGACCTCTTGAAGTCCCTTCCAGGGCTCTATTTTTCTGACAGGGTTAACAAATTCTGCTGTTGAAGTTGTTCTTCCTTTTTTGTAACCCATGCTTCCCTTACTTCATAACCCATACTCCATCCCACACGAAGTTCTTCTGAGAAATGAGTGCATGATAGCAAAATAATTCAGAAATATGGACAAGCAGTTGATTTATCTTTTCATTCTGAGTGCTGTTTTAGAAGGCATGTAACTGCTTCCTTGTACTACAACTATATTTCGTCACAGCATGCAGCACATACGAATCTGTGTTTTGACAGAGGTTTTCCCTTTCCAAAGTCTCGTTTGTCTAACTCCAGGTACTGTGAAACCATAAATATATCCTATATCACAATCTTTGAAAATTACACATCAATTTATGATCAATCAGAAGTAGTTACAGATCATTGTGCTAAAAGCAAAAGGAGGCAACTGGGAATTTTCTCATTTTTTGAATACTTTTACAAACCTTTTTACATAGCTTAATCAATTATTTTCTACAAACAAAAATGACACTGTGGTTAAACCCATTAATTCCTAGGAAATCCAGATGAGTTGGCAGCTAAAACACGATCCGTTAATGGAAATCCACTGTAAACTCAAACCCATTAATTTTGTTTTCTTCATTTATAATGAATCTGAAAACATTAGCAAGAAATGAGTATTAATGTCTGCTGTTTATGCTACCATGCAACAAATAGCACAGGAGCTATCTCACCTAGGCCATTGCTTCCACTTAGCCTAGCAACAAGCTTATTACAGGAGTAATAAAGTCTTTGGCCAGTTCAGATTTAATTACTAACAGATTTATTTTGACCTTTGGTGGAGAGAACAATGACACAAAAAGTCCCTCTGCCATTTGGGTTTGCAGGACAAATGTGAAAGTGCATCTTGTTACCCCTAATCTGGTAAATGAGGCATTAAATGTCCGAATCTAGAAAGAAAAAAGTTATTTTTACAAGGAGGAAAATCTGGGAACAAATATTTTTAAACTGAGTTAGAAATAATTTTGAGCTTCAGCATAACTAAACCAAGTTTCTTCTACTTTGTCATACATTCCAGAAGGAGTATGACAAAATTAGGTGCTTTTGTAATCTCTCCATCAACAAAATATAGCTGTGGGGTCACTCTACCTCACTAATAAATTTCGAATTATTGTCCTGCATTTCTAGTAGGAACTGGGCCACTCCAGTACAAACTAATAAAGCTTCATGCCTTCACAAAGTAAGAGTCTCCAACTGTGTTAACATCACTGTATTTGAGTAAGTTGCCTCTAGTCACTGCAGTGTGATTGCTTTCCAGAATGAGAAAGGCAAAGCAAGACTCTTTTGAGGTCACTATGAAGTGTGCCTGTGCTTGGGTGACCTCTGCATCTGGCTGAAGGATAAATCCCTGCATCCGCTGGGTGAGATCTATGCTATACTTCATTTGCAGCTGGCTAATTAGTAGAAGAGGCCCCAGGGTAGTCATGCTCCACTTAAAATAAAAATCTTTCAAACTCCTAAAACTTAGCAAAGAACAAGATCTCAATTGTGATGCTGCTCAGTTTTCTTACATATGTACAGATTTACTTGCCATGTAGTTTATTTTATTAATTATCCAGATAACTCCAGAGGAGCTTTCTGTCTCAGCAATAAGCAGAACTTCTGTTTGTCTGCCTGAAGCACTTGGCATGTGTTCTGGCTGGGTACACAAGCTGTGCTTAATTTTCATGGGGTTTTTTTCCCCTTTCCCTTCCTTTTTTTTTTATTCTGAGGTATTTATACCTGTAACAGAAAAGGCCCAGAAAGCAGCAGGATCTACCTGGCTGTGGTTTCACCAGCTCTAAGGAAAACTTTACACATACAGGCTCTATTTGGACATCGTGTTTACCAATTGCTATACAGATTATAGGATAAAGGGCTCTGCTGCTACCAACCTAATGGTGGTGACCCAGCCACTTTTGACTACCTTGACATCAACAACAATCTAATTGTCATCATCCTTGGGTGGCTGTAAATGATGTAAAAGAATGATTTAGCTCTTCTCTGGACCAAGGCAATGAGCTCTGCTAACAGTTACAGCTGATAGTTGCTGGATGTAGCTAATCATGGTGTCTGTGTCAGAGACCAAAAGTCAGAGCAGTTGTTCCATTCGGTAACCCCTAACGATGGGTGTCATCTCTAGTCATAGTTTAGTCTATAATTTCTGTGATCCCTCTTCAAATCTGGATATATGACATAAATTCTCACTTAAATTGGTACTCCTGATTGGCAATGGTACTTACTCCTGGTAAGCCTCTTCAGTATACAGTGTAGTTCAACACATACATTTATATCTAGACTTGCAATATTCCTGGGTGGTTTCATCAGCTGCAAACTTCAGTCTATGGCAACAGTACATAGAAATCACCAGGCAAGCTATAACTAAGGAAGAACCTCAACTATATCCAGAGATCTAAATATTTTCATGAAATTATGTTAAAAGGGAAACTCTAGCCACAAGCTTTCGTATGACCTTGGGGCACAGCTAAACAAGAGCAAGAGAGTCTGGGAAATTTCTGCAGCTGATGTGCCACATCCCAGCTGTAGAGACATAGTGATGCTGTGATCCAAACAGGCTGAGTTTAACCTCATGAAACCTTTTCAGTTTTCAGCTATTAAAGTTTTATATTTTTCCAGTAATTTTTATAAGACCTGTTGAACTAATAAACCCCTGAAAGATCTTTTACTCCCTGGCAGTTTGATATTTTATAGGTTTTCCATTAAGAGGGAACAATGATTCATCTAAACCACTGGAGCTCCCTTCTTCTTCCTGTGGCTCCAGATGTGCTGCTTGCTCCCAAAGCAAATCTTGCCATTACTTCTAAAAGAGAAGCGTGCTCTAAATATGGGAACTTGTGTCCAAAAATAGTTTTCCTGGATGTCTACGTCACTGGTCCCAAATGTATCTTTCTTTACATAGTCAGTAAGAAAGCAACAGACCCCACCAGAAGACTTAACTCCTCCTCTGCATTACCTGACTGCACAGGCTCCACTGTTTGTGTGCATCAGAGGCCCTGAGGAGCTCAGCACATGGCACCCTTGGCTTCAAAAGGTTTGTCATATGAATGATGGCAATGAAATAGGCTCATGTGAATGGTAGGTCAAGCCATCCAAAACTGAAATAGAAGATAATTAAACTGTTGAAGCACACTTAAAAGTACCAGTCTGTAGATTAGCAGCTTAATGCTGTAAACTTCAAGGACTTTGCAGGAACACTTTAGAAACTCTGGGTTTCTGTGTACATGTGAAACAATATAAGAAGGTGAAATTGCATCTATCATAAGAGACTGCTGTCCTCTGAAACTAATTGAAAAATTCCTCTCACAAGATGTTCTGGCAATATTTGGGAAGCTTGTCATGGCAAGTAAGTATTATGAACAGTGGCTGACCAAGGCCAGTTTCTGCACTGACTGCCTCTTGTGAGAGCAACTGGAGGAGGCACATGAAGCTCCACACTGGTAGAAAAAACATTGCTCAAACGCATCATATAAAGTGACATATTTTCCCTCTACAGTTGCAGTATTCCATAAAGTACTACTTATTTAAGGTCAGACTATTTTCATGAGTAGCAGTGCATTGTTTTTAGCCAAGGGAATACATAGAGTGATTTTGAATGTGCAGAAGAATAAATAAATGTAATTAATAAAAACTTACAATTTGATTCATATAGCATTATATGCATGCAAAAATATTTAATAGAGATTATAATTTTCAAGCACAAGCTAAGTAATAACATTCATGGATAAAGACATGTTTATTTGTAATCTTTTCAGACATGTAAACTGCCCATCTAAAAAAATACTTCCATGCTTATAGTTGCTCTGACAGCCTTACCAGCTCTGTCTTACTATGAGCTTTTTGAATAGTGGCTTTTTACTTTTCATAGCTTGTTCCCAGCTGTTGCCTCCTAATTTAATTTCATTTTTCATAGTGGGTGAAATTTATGTTTTATTTTTACACCACTGAGTTCTGTTGAAATAAGTGGTAGTACTCTAATTTCAAATTCACTGAACCAGGAAGCAGTGGGGTGAGAACCTATGTTTAGCACATCTTTTGCACAGACTGCAACATTCATTACTCCATAACACAAAATGTTAAAAATAACCAAAAAAGACAATTACTTCCTTTCAGTAATAAAGTGCCTACAGCTAAATATTTTTCCTAACATAGAATGTAAATTTTCATGCACTAAGATCAACTTACTTTTGGTGTGACACTTTTGCTTTAAAAAAAAGTGAAAGTAGGTCTCTGCTACCTTATCTTTTAAGAGCAGCTTGTGCTGTAGTTTCACTTTGTAGCAGAATAGTGCAAATTCCATTCACACTTGTGGGAACCATTTTATTTACAGAAGAACAGGCAGCACAATTTTTGGGCATTATTTTATGAGGCAAACTTTTTTCTCTAGATGGTTGCTATGACTTGGAATAGCAAGACATTGCTGCTTCTTAGTCCACAATGGGAAACATCTCCATTTTTTCTCCTCCTATGACCTCTATCAAATTGCTTTCATTATAACTGATATCCCAGTTTGGGGTCAGTTATGGAAGTAGATGAACATTTGCTGACAAATTATTAGCTGCAAACAAAACAGCTCTGGCCTGACACCATTTAGAAATGTGGTTGAATATTTTCAGATTCAAAAGTACTTTATTTAGCATTTTGCCTGTTGTATAACACAGTATAAGGAAAGCTGGTGAAAGGACTGGTAGCATGTGAAGTGCAACTAAATGATTCATATTGAGTTCAGCTCCCCTCACCCTTTTTCTTCTTGATGTCAAAAAGCCTTTTTTTCACATCATTGTGACTCAAAAGATCTGTTTATTTATTTTCATTTTGGCCAGATGATCAAACCAGCCATTTTCTTGAATTCCTCTTAGTATTTAAACAAGTCTTCTGCTTCAGAAACGTGTCCAAAGTTAATCATGTGTCTAAGTGCCTTCTAGATGAAGGATTTTAGCCATGTGTCTGAATATATTCCTGTGTAGTTTCTGAGGACAAAATACTGCCAGAAAAACCAGCTGGACAGGCCCCATTCCCTGAATTTGCTTGTTCCTAAGAGTGGGGGGATTATGTTTATAGGACATAAATTAACCTGGTATGTTCTGAAGTCTCTGGAAGTGGGAGTACTCATGTTTGCCCCTGAGAGTCTGGAGCTGTTCAGGAAGCAACGAATGCCATCATACAGGAGTGTTTTTTTCTTTTCAGTTATTTTCTTGCCAGCTCTAGGCTAGACTTGAACAGGGCAACTGGGGTTAAACTCAGCCTTCCTATTCAAAATCTCATGCTGTTAACTTCCTATAGCTGTGACAACTTCTGTTGCTCTTGTTGCACAGTGTTTGCTTTTAATGCATCAGTGTCACAGGACCAAAACCTTTATGTACATATGGAGTGGAGAAAGCAGAGAAATTGAGGGACTGCTTTTCTCTACTCCTTAGAGACCCATAAGCAGCTGAGAAACCTGTGCTCAAAGGTTTGCTTTTACTATTCCCCAAGTAAATGCATTCATGAAGAGACCTGGTCAAGCACAGCAGAGACCATAAATAAACTGCCTTCCAGGCATTTGCATTTCCCAGATGCAGGAGCTGTTACCAGTAAGGATTCTGGTAGTTTGGAGATTAATCTATCCCCAGGAATCACATGTTGTGTGCTGAGGTCATTAGTTCTTAAGGATTTCAATTAGAAAAAGCACTGATTTTCAAAAAATGCCAGGGAATAATACGAAATATTTTTTAAAAAATAATTTTTTTAAGCTGATAGTTTATTTTCAGAATTTAAAAGATAATGTACAGTTTCCTGAATTTATTTTTTTTCCCCTTCCATTAGCATATAGAATGTCAGAAGCAGTGTACAATATGGCAGGATTACTGGCAATCATATAAGAGCAGAATCAGTAGGATGTATCAAATTTGAAATAATATTTGAACTGAAGCAAGTGAAACTGGTTACTAATAGTGTGTAGGGGCTTTTATTGCCTAGTTTGACAGGTTGCACAATACTTCAGAAAAAACTGATTTCCCTGCAATCTCTGCAGCAGCTTCCTTTCACTTCATAGAGACTCCAGAGATAATCTTGCTCCCTTTGTGCTGCTCTGTGTTCTTTGGGCTTTGAGTTAAAAACAAGAGACCCAGTTTAGATTTAGCTTTAGATGGGATTTACCTACCTGGGAAAATACAATACAGGTAGGGAGACAAGCAGAGAGGATGAACGATTTTTTGTGGCTTCAACATCGTATCAACACTTAACATATTTCTAATTCATTCTTCAGACTGAAGAGATATGCAGTTATTTTCAGGACTTTTTGAATTCTAATTATGAAAGAGCACCAACATCCAGTCCTCTTAAAGATGTCATCCCCTGGTTCTTCAAGTATACTTAATCTTTCTAGGTGCAATGAAAAAAGCATTTTATCTGCCTTTTCCACTTTGTAGTGGAATCAGTCTACATTTCCCCCCCAACACTCTTCATTTTCTAAGACTATTTATATCTATCTGTAAAAAATTTTTTTTTTAAAAATCAACTTTTAAATATAAATGGTGAATTGTTTGAGGTTCACATACTTGCCTCAGATTGTCTAGCCAATGACTTTAAGCTGTGTTGTTCTTCCAGGCTGCAAGACTCTTGAGACAGGGCCTATGTCCCCCTCCAGGTATTATAAATGTCAATCACACAGAGAGTGTTCAATAAATGAATAATGATGGTTTTGTTACTGCTGTATGATGTTTCCCTTGCCAGAGATATGATAGTGGAGCCAAGATCAAAACCCATATGCAACAAAAAAATAAGTACTCTGATTTATCTGTGCAGAAAACAGGAAACCGTGGAAGATTGCACGCCTGCACAATTTCAGTGTTACTTCTTCACTTTTTTTTTGACTGCTGGAGATTGAATACTTAGTCTGTTTTAATGTTCTTCAGCAGGCTTCAGAGGAAACAATACCTAAGCTCTAAACAGTTGCAGATTGGGGTATTGCAAGCATGGATAAAATGACCAGGATTTGCAGTGGATTCAGTGGGGAAGTTCCCTTCCAAATAATTGACTTGACTCAGGAAAGTCTGGAAGCATGTGCCTGACATTTAATCTTGACTTCAAGAGGAGCTAAGCGGGTGCTTAAGCTGCTCTGAATAGCAACTGTCTCTCAAACATGGGCTTTCTGTGCTGTGTCCAGCAGTGGCAATGGCCACAGGGAATGCAGTGAGTGTCCAGCAACCCAGAGGACTATCCCCATCTTGTGAGTGTTGGAAGCACCGTGCTTAGTTCTGTACACACTGATGAACCCAGCTCCAGCCTATTAGCTACAGATTAAAGCTGAAATGTTAACAGCATTTCTAACCTCTCTGCTGCGTTTCGTGTACTGAAATCCTATGCATCTCTGTCCTTTCTACAGAAAGTACTGAATCATTCCCCCAATTCTTTGTAAATTGTTGTGTATCTGGAAACAATCCACAGTACTTCTATAACTTCATGCAGTACTTTTCTCAGATAAAGCAGGGAGCATATTCTTCATTGTTTACTGCTCAGAAAGTAAGCAGACACCTTTTTCATTTAATTTGATAAAAGTCAGGAATTCCGTAATGTTATGCCGGTATAAATTAGATCTGATAGAGGATTCAAGCCTTGGAGAAACACTTTGCACCCTTGGACAGGACTGTTCAGCAAAGCCCACCCTGCCTCTTTCAGCAGGAAGGATTATGACCCTCACATTGCCAGGTACTGTGTAGTGGTTTAGCCCTGCCCTACGGCCAAGGCCCCACTAGTGACTGGTCTTCTCCCCTTCTGAACAGAACTGTGTTACTAAACCATGATAAGAAATGCTGACAGAGGAGCAACATTAGGCTGAGACAAGGTCAGTGCTTCTAAGTGATAAAGTGAATTTATTACAGAGTCAAAGGAGCAAGCAAAAACAAAGGAACATTTTCCCAAACATTCTTCCTCCACTGTCCTCCCATTCTCCCTCCTCCC
>VZRZ01004411.1:1744140-1756743 GCA_013398175.1 Climacteris rufus | reverse complement strand
TTTTTTTTTTTTTTTTAGGCATTTAGAGGGGAAATTTGAGACAGAAATATGTGCAAGACTGTTGTGTTGAGTGAAACACTAACTCACAGTTTGCAGTAATTTGGGAAGACTACTTTAGCACTTAAAAAAGGCATTGCCTTTTAGTTCGATATAAATTACTAACCTAGGAATTTACTTCTCTGATCTAGAATAATGACTGCTGGGATTTGGGTAACAAAAAGATCTGTGTCTCTGTATGTAGAAGACTTTAGCCCACTCGATAATATGACTTCAACATATATTGACAAAAACCTTCCAGGATAAAGTGAAATTAAAATTCAGGGATCTAATTAAACAGAGAAATTAGAAATGCACCTGGGACTCAAGTAAGGGGATTTTCTATGTCTAGGAAGAAACTTGATAGATTTAATGGCATTTCCAGTTCAAAACTAAGGTGTTGGAAAAGTTTTCACTGGAGCTCTGTTGAAGGTCTTCCTAAATATGAAGATTAAGTGAAAACTCCATTTATGTGTTTATATTTGCTTGTCACTGTAGCAAAACTCCAGCTGCTGTGTAGCTTTATCACCCCCCACAGTGACTGGGGATGCCGTGAGTGCTTACGTTGTTCATTTGCCATCAGATAGTATTGTTTTCTGCTGGCTTATAATGATTGCTGCCATAAAATGAAAAATGTGAAAATTAGTAAAACAATGTCAAATTTGTATTGTTCTTTGGCAACATAAATTGTCATTCTTCTGCAGGGACGCCACTTTTCAATAGTGATCTTTCTCTGTGCCTTTCTTGACATGTTCCCTCGACTTTGGGAATTTTTGTGAAGGTTTTTTGTTTTCTTTAGTTTTTCTCAGGGCTTGTTGAGGGATGGATGGAAGTAGAGATTCCTTTTAGAAGTATTTTGGACATCTAAGTTACTGCAGTTCTCTTGCCCCTATTTTATAGAATAAGGCTAATGTCTTCATAGTTGTGTGCTTATTTTTAGATACTCTGTTTCCATATTTAGTAAACGCAGTTCTCAGTATTGCAGAAAAAGACCATTTATTTATATATCTAAACACATAGAATTAAAAGGCCAGAATAGTGTATAAATAAATATCTTAAATCCCAGACAGACTCAACTGTCTGTGCACTGAGCTCCCCCCTTGACCCTCCATGGATATACCATATTGTGCACCTAAAAAAAATGTATAACCTTTAAAGTGCCGTTTTATGGGTCATTCTCCAGTGACTTCCTCTGCACAGCTTCCATCACGGCTGCTCCTAGATCCCATTTGTTGCCTCTGCTGAAGGCGGGCCTGGCATCCACCCTCTGGCAGCTGCATCAATGGGAAACAAGGCATCAGTCCATGACAAAACTAGCAGCACGAGGGGCAGGAGTGAGATGTGTGGTGTGGGGGTCTGAGGTACCAAGGAAGATGAAAATTGATTTGGTAAAAGAGACACGCATGCTGCATGATACATTTGATATTTTTGGATGGGTCAGCAGTAGGTGTTAAGGCACAACTCCAGGTCAGCTTCTCCGATAAGCCAACTATAATTCTGTGGGGCTTTGCAGGGAGAAGACAGGGTACTAAATATATACTGAAAGGATAAAGTAACTCTTTATATTTAAATGGGTGAGCTGAAAAACTTGTTCATGAGCAGAAGGCTTATGCTGATAAGTCCTAAGCTTCCAGAAAAGTATGCCTTGTAGAACAGGGAGCATAACGAAAAAGAATTTAATTTTTGCTATTTCTACTCTAGGGTTTGCAAACTAAGGTTTGCAGATCAAACCTTATTCCTTGTGTGAGAAGTGTACTTGTGAGGCTTCAAAGTGCTCTTGTGTGCAATATGAATATTTCCTTTTTTGTTTTCTCTTTAGAAACTGATTGGAAGGTTGTGTTGTTTTCTTCAGCTGCTCCACTGGATGGACCCAGCTGGAGGGTCTGCCATCAAAACTTGCTCTTGGATTACATCAGTTTCTGGTTGCTTTTTGGGGGAAAGGAATGGGGATGATCTTAAGATACGTACAGACTTAGCAAACAGACTGGGTCCTGCTACAGGCAGCACAAAGTCTACTTTAGGCACAAGTTGCTGATATTACTTTACCATAAAGTGGGTGCAGATGTTATTGGTGAGCAGAGGAACATTGGAAGCCTTTCAAAGGAAATGTATTTAAGGAGGGATTTGAAGGAGGAAGTGGTGGGAGCTTTTCACGTGAGAGGTTACCATGAAATGTTTATACTTGATCCATAAATGACAGGACAACATTCAGAACAGTGTCACCAAACAAATCATAGGATATGTGATCTGCAAGTGTCAGGCCTGAGAAGTCCTTTGGCTGCTTGTGGGAATCTCACAGAGAATTCTTACGAAAGTTAATCTTAAATGTGTGCCTTCCTTTGGAAGGAGGATTAATAGTGCTCCTAGGAGTATCAAAGTAGAAGACATACTTAGTTGGACAGGAATCTTGATTAACCAGTCTACAGTCGCAGAGACTGAGAAAGAAACTAAAGATAGTTGTTGATGCCAATGCTGTTCTTCTTTCAGACAGGCTCATTATTCATGTTATATGAAGCATTTTGTATTAAATTAATCTCAAAGATAGCACTGTGGAAATGGAGACCCCTTTAATGTGCAGGTAATGGTATTTTCAGTGCTCATCAGAACAATCAGGAGCTTTTTCAAACTGAGTTTGGACAATTTTCCTCTGCCTTGTAGAGGAATGACAGCACCCCTTCAAACTTTTTTAAAAGTGCATATTTCCCTAGTGATTAATTTGCAAAAAAAAAAATACACATGTTTTTTGAAGGAATGAAATAAAATATAAGAGGAAGTAAGGAATTGAACAGTTAATGGGAGATTCTGGTCAAATCCATTCTTCCCGACTGTCCCAATCTCCGCTGTTTACTTTAACTGCAGTCCACCACAAAGTTCAGCTCAGTGTGTATAAATGTATAGGGAGTCTCTACTCTATTTTTAATACACAGATGTATCTAAACACATTTTCACAGAAGAAGGGGGAATTTGTTCTTACAAATGCTTTTAACATTAATGGAAGCCCTGCTTCTCACTTGCTTAATAGCCTTAAGACTCTCCAGACAGGGTCAGATCCTTGTCTCCTATCAGTTTTCTACTGACCACTCAGCCAACTGAGTTTTTGCAGGCTCATGCAAACAGGAATACTGTGGGACTGGGCCTTTTGGTTCTCTGCATGTACTCTGCTATGTTGATGATTAGCCTTTTTAAAATCAAGAGAGACGAGATAAGAGCAGTAAGCTCTGCTAACACAGCCAAGTTGTGTATAGACATTGGGTGATCCACTACTCTTAAATCACTGCCTGATTCCTTCAATTATTTAAAAGCCAAACCCAGAAACGAATCTATCTATGGCCAAAATATTTTTGTTCCTAAAAAATCCAGACATATGCAGATTTGTGGCACTTTTTACTGTTATGATTTTAAGGTGATGTCTTCTGAGTAGCTGCCATTTCTTATTGCTGTCAGAGCAGACTAGTGGTTCAGACTGTTGCTGCTGGCACTGTGCCTTGTTGCAGAAATAGTTTATTTGTATAGGTTTCTGATTCTTCATATGTTGAAGACCTAATGCATTTTATTCATTCTTCTTCTGGCTGAAGGTAGCCAGTTCTCATTCTCCTTTTATAGTCTGCATGCAGTTAACAGCTACCAACTGCTCTTGCGGAATGAGGATGAGGGTTTGTATTAATTCTCTCCTCTACTACTGCAAAGAGCTGTCTGGGCCTGTGCCAGCTTCTTCAGTGCTATCCCACTGTGATCCCATCACTTGTGTTTCAGATCCCTTGGTCTCTTCTTTGCTATCTAATTCTATGCACTTGCTTTCTGGTGAGCTCTCTCAACAACATGATACCAAGGGGTGAAGCTAACACCCTCCACGCTGGAGTTTTTCAGGAAGACTTAAAAGAGCCTCTCTTGTCTTGGCAGGCCAGCATCTAAAAACAGGGAATGTTGGCAGCTTGCTCTTGCATTGGCCATTCTGGGGAAAGTCGCTTCATCTTGCCCTTAATTTTTATGCCTTTTACAGTCTCATGTGTACAGAGTTTTACTTCTTTTCTTCGTGGAATAGATGAAGAGCTGTTGATTAGACAGAGACTGCATCATGATTGAAAATCAAAGGTCAAGATTTTCAAAACATTTGGAAAGATGAATAAGCAGCATGCTTCCTTCATAATTGTCTGAGCTGCTGGAGCGTAGAATGTATTTAATTTGGGCCATTTATTCACATTCCCAAATATGACCTTTTGAGCTAACTTTAGGTACTTCTGAAAAAAATCTTGGCCAACTGTCAACAACATAATCAACAAGCAGAGAAGTTAGTCCTAAGTAGACCACCCTGAAACAGTTCTGCTTTTGCTGGCAATTTATGTCATTCCCCACTGGATCTCTCCCTTGAGCAGAATATCCGGTTGGATTTATTGTGGCTTCACCACAAATATGGTAGCAAAGTTCCCTCTAAATTTTCTCATAAGGAATCAGATATGAATGAGAAAATAAGGTGTTACAGATAGCATACAGCTTGTTTATAACCTTTCTCTTGGAAGAAAACATCTTCCACCATCTTTAAGCCCTACTTTTTTGATTATTTATCCTGCAGGATAGGCAAAGCTCTGCTAGGCAAAGCTATTAACAAATAATCGGTAATATATATTCTGGCCCTGCACAGAGATTTAGGAAGGCAGAGTATCTCAGTTTTAGTGGAAAGAAAATGTATTTTAAGAAGATATTTAGACTTCTGTGTTACAGCTGGGAGCTGCTTACCTTCTTTTATGGAAGACAGAGGAGCACTGAATTCCTAGCAAACCCAGAGGATGGCTGTTAGTACAGATTTTTCTGTGGCTTTAGGGCAGGGGTAATCCAGTGCGCACTCTGGCATGGGTGAGGGTTTTAAGCACAGTTTGCCTAGACCTCACTGAGGTCTCAAGCTGACATGTGGGAAATTTTTTGGTATTATTGGTATTTATGGCCAGACCTTACAGGTCTCCCAGGGGGCAGCTGCAGTTCACTCCTCTGTCTCCAGCTGTGGAGGTGACATGTGGTACTTTTTCAGGAACCAATTCTCAGTAAAACTAACAGCTGGCCTTGAGCTCCTCTGTTTTGGGACTCTTCTTGGGGGTCAGTGTTGGGAATGTACCAATATTAGTTTCTCAGGGCTCATGAAGAGTTGTACCATTTTGTTAAATGTTGATAGGTTTTGTAGATTAGATCCTGAAATACAAATTTAAACTCAACTTTCCAAAAGGCTTAAACCAGCAGTGAACTATTTGCTTTTTTGAGGGGTATCATGCAGAGGCATTAGTATTAAGTGTTGAGGGGCATTACATGACCTTTTCTTCACTGCTGGATGGGAAGTCTATGTTGAAGAAAACCTGTGATGGATAAGTTAAGAGTCAGATGACTGGTACTTGGTGCTGACACGGAAGAAATTATTAATGAAAATAAGCATGTATGCAAAGAAAACTATAATAAAACCCATGATAATGAAGTTTAGTACCATTATGGTGCATATTCGTACATTATGCTCCATGAGCATCTAGTGCTGAAACAACCACTCACAGAAAAAAAAATCAGTAGTAAAATGTGAGGAATTAGTTTCAATACTGATAGAAATTGCACCTGAGGTGCAAAATGCTTTAAAAAATAGATGTATGTGGGAAAACAGTGTTATTTGCAATAAATATTTTTACAGTAGTGCATGTGAAAAAAATGACTTTTGTGCTGTAAGGATAGGTGATTTAACAAGAAAATTACATAAAATATTGCCATGTACAATTAATTTTGGTAACTGCTTTTCACCTTTCTTCTTGCCTCTGATTTAATAATAATCTATTTCAGTGTCTTTTGCATCCACAAAACATCAAATCTTAATTTACTTCACAAATTCATGTTTGTTTCTTTTCTACTGATTTACAGCTTAGTTATAAGTAGCAGACCCTTTTTTGTCCCTATTTATTTCAGTTCAAATATTGTGGTGCATGTTGCAGGTTCCCACCACTCTTGTCACTCTACATGCAGAAAACAGACAAGGATCTTTGCAGGAATGCATATCCCAGTGTAGAACACTTCTGCTAATGCGATTCAGATGCATATATTCAGAAGACAGGAGTGTAAAAGGAAGGGAAGGCAATCTGTTGGCTGATGGTTTTTGCTGGCTTGGTAGGACTGTGGTGGTTTCCCACCTTGTTAAATTGTTAGCTGATGTTTGAAAGGTATGCAAACACATCATTTCGGAGGTTTCAGAAGACAAAGAGGAACCTGGATTGTCACATAATGAAGAACAGTGCAAGCAGCAGGGTGAACTATTGAGGCACAAACTCTCGTCAAGTCAGCAGACACATTTGGCTGAGGCAGTATTTTTTGAATTCACAGTTGGCTATAGATTATTTGAGAGCCTTGCCCCAAAGACTGAAAATGCCAAAAGGCCCCTGAATAAAATGCAGCTGGAGAAGAAGAACTGTTCAGAATACTGGTTGCTGTTGGGTTCAAGGACACATTATTAGTAGGTCATTGCTTCATTTTCTGGTATAGGCAATTGATCTCTTGGAAGCATTTCTATTTGTATTCCCTCTAGGACCACAATTTTTCCTTAAAGAAGGGTTACTGGCAGCACTATCTGCACAATTTTAAATCTAAGCAAGAACAAAATACATTGAAATTGTAAACCTGTTAGATGGAGTAATCTATTTCTTATTTTCAGGGAGTTGGGCTCACTTAGAGCAGGTCTGCATTTGTTTTGTGAAGCTAGGAACGAGATGGGTTGAGAGATACTATATTTTGCTTAACTTATTTCTATCTTTAGATAAGAACCTTCTATGGAATAAATTTAATTCCTATCTAAATTAATTCAGATTTCAATTTGTTAGCGTATTCTTGCATTGTGAATAAATCAGAAAAATGCATTAACCAGAATTAATTTTCTGTTTCCTAACACTGTAGGTAGCTGTAACACAATAGTGGGACAATGACTGGCTATTTTCCTGAACTTTCTTGAGATCCCAAGGCTGCACTGTAATCTCCTCGAGGTTTAACATGCATTTACTAACAGCATAAGTTCTACCCACAAAGCATATGATTAAAAAGTGCTGAAAGAAATGTTGATATTTAATTTCCTTTACATTAGCAGTGACATTCCAAAAAGAAATAGAAACAGAAAAAGCAAAAGCAAAAGGGACAGTTGGGGAAAAGCTTCAGTTTTCTACTGTATATTTGATTTTACTTAAGGGAGTGTGATTTACTTATGCATGAGGAGCAAGGAGGTAGTGATACCTCTCTGCAGGATCCTGGAGTAATTGTGCCCTGTTCCTGGGTATGTCATTGTCAGACGAGTCAGTGGCAGTCATTGTACTGCTTTTCTCTGAATTCTCTCCAGTTGTGGTCTGAAGCAAGCTTGGCTAAGCAATAGCAATATGATATCCATATATGTTAGCCAAAGCAGTAAAAGCTGATAGGAATGAGTTAATACAGCATGAGTGAATAATGTAGGTGAAATTGAGGTCTCTGGTTTGTGATCCCTGTCAGAGTTGACAGTGGCAGCTAAATCCTAGCTGCCCCAGCTGGCTGACCTGCCTTTTTTTTTTAAAGGTTGCTGCTCCTGTGGCAGAAGTGATGGAGCTGCTGTACCTGCTCCTCAGCAGCAGTGCACTGCTTAGTATTTTAACGTAAACTAAAATCTGTGTTGCTTTAAGTTGATATATTGTGCACTGTGGTGTCAGTGGAGCTGATGTGTTGCCTGCCATGCTATGGCTGTCATTGGGGCAGCAAGTTTTGATGAAAGGACAGAGAGGATTTAAGGGTTAGCTAACTTTTTGGATGACATTACTATACATGCTGGGAACTGTGTACCATATTACTAAACTGGGAAAATGTAAACTGTGGGAAGAGGGGAAATAGAAATTCCTTATTAGTACCATATTAGAATATTATAGCAGTCTTAGCTAAAGTCTTATAACATTTTCAGAAGATTGCCCACTCAGCTTTGTACTGTAGCTTGACAGTTTGAAATTCCATAGTGGAATTCCACCTGAATTTTGATTTCCAAAGGCAATTGACAAGGCTCTTAATTTATCAGACTCTTTGCCATTTGCTTGACTTCATCACAAGTGTTCACAGCATTTTGTAAGGGTATCAGATGCAGGTCCTAGCTCCAAAGGGAGCAACAAACAATCAGACCATGAAGCAGAATTAAATCAAGGGATGTCTACCACAGGATAGTAGACAGCTTGCCACAACCACATTACGTGAATGAGAAATTCTGTGGCTTCAGAGTAGCTCAAGCAAGCTCAGGAAGGAATGAGCTGACCTTTCCAAACTACAGATGTTCATCAATGGATTAACCACTTAGAGAAATCCATTTGAAAAGACATTGTCTGAGAGCTGCAGCAAAAAGAGAGGGCCTCAGAACAGAGCAGAGACAAAAGATGACCAAAAACATGGCTTGCATTTCTTGTACCTAGGTTTCACAATGTTTTAGGGATCCCAGAAGCTGGAGAGTCCACAAGAGAACGAGCACTGTTCTTCTTTCAGCCTCAGTAAGTAGGACAGAAAGTACCTCCTTGCAATGCTTCCCATGAGAGTGAGTCTCCACTTTTGGTCAGTGGACATAGAAGAACAAGCAAATAAGGTTAGGTAGCAGAGAGAGGGTGAAATCCACAACAGTCATAATGCTCTGAACTGCTGTCTAAGCATGGAATTTATTTTGCCTTCCTTGAAGGTCCACAGAGATTTTAGCTGTGTCCTTTTCTGTCTTTGAAATTGAGCAAAACTAAGCTAAATGCAGAATATGTGAAATCCAGTCCAACATGCAGAACAACTGGGGTTAGTGTGGGAAAGCTAAATATAGACAGTGCCTCTAATCAGAGTTGGAAGGCCAGGAATGGAGCAGTATTGCATGCAAGATGCAGAAAGACATTCAATTAACCTTAATTCAAATTCAAGGTTTCAGTCTGTGCTGCTTTGCTGGCTGAGAGTGTGCGTCAAAGTACCCATGATATTTTGGTGAGGGCATTGCGATCTGTTGAATTTTCACAGCCCAGAATCTAAAATCTATTTTTAGACTTCAGCTCTTAGAGGAGAGAGGAAAAAAAAAAAAAAAGGCAAGCTAGGATAATTTTCTAACAAAGTCTTAGAAAAATATTCATTGCTAGGCTGACAACCTTAATGGCCAGTTACGGATGAGCTACAAACCCCGGAAAATGAGGCTTATAATGGAAACTGCAATTCAACCACGTAACGATAGCATTGCAGATGGGATATGGTAACACACAACCATTCCCTGCCTGACTGAACTAGCTGCCTCAGAGTCCTGAGGAATTTACCCACTCTGTACCCACCTTCTCTGAACTGGAAAAGAATCAGCAAACATCTCCTTAGATGCTAAGCTTCAAAAATGTCATCATATTGAGTAGGATCATGGATAATTTCAGGCCTGCAAATAGGAGAAGGACATTTGGAAAAGACTGTAAATAGTTGGCAAATTGGAATATCTTGCTAGGAGAGAGGGGAGAGGAAAGAGGAAAGAATCATCACTTCAGTGGCTTAAACAATGCCCATAAAAAAGGGACAGATGTTTCCTGTTGGAGCATCCCCTTATAAAACAGCTTCATCCCTGCAAAGCAGCACACTGCAGCTTCTATATATAACTGCAGTGTAACACAACATAGCTGAAGGTTTATAGAAGCTTGTTTACTTGTAAAACATAAATGGTAAAATCAGATAGCTAGAAGCAGGTGGAATGTCTCTTGATAAGCACCCAAAATTTCCATGTACAGCAGGACACCGGTTTTGTCTGCCTTCACAGAAGGTGCTGTTACATTCCTGCAGCCAGTGATGGTTGTCAGTTCTGATTGTTACTTTTTGCGTTTATGCAAAAGTATCCAGAAGTTTGAGATTTAGGCCATCCAAGGCCAGATAATAGAGGGCTAATGGAGTCTCCGTATCCTTAAGTCTGTTTCCATGCAAAAGTGCATTATGGTGTTTCATTACCAGATCATATAACAGTGTGATGTGACAGTGTGACATACTATTCAGCAAAACAGGAAATGTCGAGAAACCTTTCTGTGTTATTCACTTCAGCAACTTTCAATAATAAAAGTGATGTGCCCTCCATGATGAAATGAGTACGGATGCATTAGTATTCCTCATAGAGCATCACTCTTGTCATTATGGTAATGACAGATTTTGCATGCTTAACCTATCACTTATGAAAAGAGTATGTTTGTTTCCATAGAACCAGATTGTTCTCCCCCGACATGTACTCAAGTAAGTGAGACAATTCCAGGATTAAGGGTCTCAGTAATGTCAGTAGGATTAAAGCAAACATTTTTCAGAAGTGACTGGGATTTGTTAAAAGCCTCTTTATTTAAAGTGTTATTTTTGATGCATTCCAACAAGCACATTCACTAGGTTCATCATACAGTGCAGTGCCTCAGTGCCTGCAAAATCTGGATCCAGATTCATAGCTGGACCAAAATCTCAGGTCTTCTGCCCTCCACAGAGACAAAATAATTTGTTTTATGACAGCCAGACTCCCTAGGAGCAAGACCTAGTATCAGGAGATTAGTGCTCCTTTTCCAGATATACTCTCAGGTACATAATTTCACTTGTATTTCAGCTTCACCATTTCCAACAAAGAGGTAAATAAACTTTTGAATGTAGTGAAAGGGAATAATATCTGCAGGATACATAAAGCATATTAGCATATCTATATTCAGAGAGTTGTTTGAGAATATAAAATATTACACCTCAGGAAAAAAAAAATTCCTTGAGGATACTCTCCTAAACTTGCAAAAATCTCCAGTTACTGGTTTCACAAGCATTCCCGTTCAATCCTTGGTAAGGATTTCTGTCCACGAGGTTGCACAGGCAGTCCAGTCCCAATATGGCATCAGCATTTGGAAGTGCTTTCCCCGACTGTAGTTGGCTTGAAGTGCCCCTTGCTGAAAGAGCACTGCTGTGCAGCCGGCAGGGGCAGGCGGGGGGCGTTCGCCGGGGTGTGAATTTGCAGGGCATTAGCTGCTCTCCATTAACTCCCGTAGTAAATGTGTCATTGTGCTCACAGGAGCATTCTTAGTACAGATTAAGGCTATCCACACAGGAAGCTAGTGTGGAGTAGCTAGAGCTGTATAAATTCACACCTTGGCTTAGTTGGTACTAAATTTCCCCTGTAGACAAGCCCGCTGTCTATCCACCTACTTAGTTTGTGTGGCTGGCCATGCTGCTTTTCCTCAGTTGCCTCACTTCTGAATATGATTGTGGATGTATCTTCCTTTTTGTCCTTGAGAGTCATATGTTACATGCTACCCACCAGGCAAACCTTCAGTTCCTGCAGCTGCTCTCACATGTGGTACCAATGGTCTCTGAGCTCTCAGCACTGGTTTGGAAAATGTGGATACTGTAGGCTGAAACCTCAACTTAAACCCACTGCCATATTTCCAACTGCAGCTGGTATTCCCTGTGTGGCCATCCTCCTCCCATCCTCCCCAACCAAATTCATCCTCGCCTGCCTCCTCTGCAGCTCTCTGTAGCTGGCTTGCATTAGAGCTGTGTGAGAAACACAAAGTCTTAATGCAATCTAAGCATGAACTCACTGATCCCATATTCCGAGAGCAACGTGCTCAGGGGACCATGTGAAACTGTGCCTGAGCAGAGCCGTTATCATTTAATTATTCATTTTACAATAAGCTCGACAATTCTAAATTGTTTGGACACCTTTGGCTGGGTATAGAGCTAATCATTGTAACCCAGAAAGACTGTAAACTTCCCTTTAGCAACTCCTCCGCCTCACTGCTTGCTTTTATGCTGTTGCTCAGGCTTGCTGCCTGGTGGTTGGATGGTAAGCTGCTTGGGACAGGATTGATGTCCTTTATGCTTCATCAAGGTCTAGGAGAATGGGGGACCCCTATCCTGTTACACGGGGCACAGCCGCAGCACAAGTGATGGTGATTGTGATTACAGCTGACAACTGAAATAAACAGTGCTCTGCAGACCTCATCCACTTCAGGGGCATTAACATGAAGGGCAGAGAATACAGCCGTGATCCCGATGTTGAAAGCTAGGATGAAACTGGAGTGTTACTGTTGTACTTTCCCTCCTATTTTCACAACCAGATTACACACCTCATTAAGAATATTTTCCTGCATGCTTTGCATGATTCCTTTGCCCTCAATGGTGAAGGAATGCAAGAGCAAGTCTAGATTTTCTACACTTTCTCCCTTGCTAAAGTATGTGGGACTCGATGTCTAATCCATAGAGTTTCTAGGGCATGCTACTGAAAGAGAATACACCATTATTAATAAAGGACATCACCAAAATGCTTGAACAATGCCCCATTGTGAGATTGGAGAGAGGTTGTTGATGGTTCAGCTCCAAGCCTTGAATTCCCTCTGCTAACCCCACAAGTGACCCATGGGAGCCTTTTTTCCTTTCCTGCTTCCCCTGTCTTTTCCTGAAGAGTCTTTGTTGCCTTTCTGTTAATAAGGGTCCTTGGTGTACTCATTTGCATGGTGATTTGCACTTCCAGCTCACGGATAATCGATAGCCAGGAAACTGCTTGAGTTCCAGAAAAAAAAAGGGGGGGGGGGGGGGGGTGGGGGAGAC
>VZRZ01004411.1:1724486-1744128 GCA_013398175.1 Climacteris rufus | reverse complement strand
ACGGAAAGTAGCGTGGTACCAAAAAAAAAAAAAGGGGGGGGGGGGGGAGGGTCTGGAGACCTTAAATGATGTATTCGAGGATGTGCTCTGCAGAGCAGAAAGAACACTGTTCCCCCTCTGCTCTCAGCTTCTGCACTGCGCCTCTTTCAAATACAGGGTTATTAAGGCAGTAAGTGGGAAACGCTTCTCAAAATCCTCTCTGAAAGCTTGATGAGGTGTATGCCCACTTCCCTGTAACTCAGGCAGCATTCTAACTTTTTATCACAAGGCCATCATAAATAACAGATTTTAGGGGAAGTTGAAATCATTGCTAGGAAGTCTTACTGCTCCACAGTCACAGATGGAAAGCTCTTTAAGATGGACACCTTTCACTGATTTCCTTGCTGAAAACCTTCAAAAATGTAGATTTTGGCTTCCTACCCAGCGCTTCGAAGAAATTGTTGTTATGAAATTTCTCTTCCCCTCCCTGAGAGATCTTTTCCCCTCCAAAACTACCAGTGTCTCAGTGCAACTAAGTTTAGCCAGGATGCTTAGCAGAGCATATATTCCAAAGAGGGTGCACGTAATTCTCACTTTTGACCCTGCAAGCCTGCACTCAGGCACTAAAATTACAAGCTGCCTTAGTCAAATGCAAGTGAAAAGTGTGTGTGTGATGACAATTTCTAGTTTCTGGTTAGGTCAAGTGGGTAAGATTTATGATGGTCTTAAGTTTTAATTTCCATGTTTCAAGTAAACACTTAGTTTTGTAAACAATGCGATAAATGTGTTTCTAAGCTTCAGCAACTTTAACTTCTTTGATAATATTGACTTTCATTTTTTAAATTTTAATTTTTTTTATTTTTTAAATAAGTATAAACAGATTAACTACTGCCAGTGAATGTTTGGATTTATTGATTTGACAGGTTAATATTGAGCTCTTGTCTTGGTCAATATTTGCCTAGGAGGTTATTAAATCTTAGTGTCTGTTGCAAATGTCAGTACATATATTGTAACTATAACAGAAGAAAATCACAATGCTAGAAGTTTTATTAACCAATAATGAATGTTTGGTAAAACTAATTATTTTCAGGTTGAAGTCAAATTAATCAAACCACTGGGCTGCTTTTTAAAGAGTGGTCAAGCATCTTGACCTGCAATTTAGAGGTGCTTAGTTTCAATTTATCTAAGTTTAATAAAGGAAAGCATGGGGGAGGTGGAGAAGAACCAGCCAAGATGTTTAATTTATAGTTAAATAAAACATTTTGTTTAACCAGAGATTAATATATTTGTTTGGATGTGGAAGAAAAGCCCACTGAAGGAACAAAGAGGAAACCACAATTCTTTTCCTCTCACTTCAGCTAACAAACAGAAGAAGTAATGCTCTGAGCAGTGCTTGTTATTGCATTCATTATATTTCACTAGACATATCAGGAAATTTCTCTGCATTATGGCAGTCTAATTTAGATTTTAAGAAAACAGAGAGAAAAAAAAGACAGACAAACATTTATCTCCAGGGAGGAAACAACTGATTCAGCTGCAGCCAGCTGTTTCCATACATTTAGCAGAGTACATTCCTCCAGGGCTCCCACACTGCTGACCTATAAAAGGTGAGTGCAAGTAGCTTCTCGAGGTGTTATCTTTCCAGGCTAGACACGAGACCGTTAACAACATGAAAAAGGGAAATAGTTTCCCTTGTTCTCATTGCTGGAGAAGTCATTTTCCTCCTTCTAACAGGTTTCTCACAGCTCTGCCATTTAATAAAAAAAGGAGATGGCACCGATCCCCATCACACATTCTTCCCATTTCTCTGGGCATAGGTATTTAACAAAAAGGAATGTTCCTCTAAAGTTTTGCCTAACTCTTCTCTGAATTACTACAGGATGGCTCATGGCATTCCACAGCTGCTGCCTTGTTTACATAGCATGGTTTAAATGGACATTCCCATCATGGGACATATGGAGCATGGATGTTACATACTGCATTCTAGAATAAGGCTAGTTAAATCCCACTTTTATGGCTTGAGTTTTTAAGTCCCTGTGAGACTTTGCTGCAGGAGACTGACAGGAGGGACAGGTGTATTGTGGCTTCAGCCTGGTGACAAGTTTTCACATTCAGCTGCATTCTTCCAGCAGCAAAGGGCCGAGCAGCTGGCAGCCCATGAGCCTCCTTGCCTCTGCGGGAATGCCTGTGGCAAGGAGAAGAATGTGCTGCATCCCTCGCCCCATCACGCAGCCGCATTGCAACGCAGGCACGGCTGCTGACTCTGCTTGCCAGGTGAGGCCTCCCTTGGAAGCAGCCTCAGTTACCCTTATTTACCCTGAATGTGGTCCTGGGGTCCTCACCTGCAGAGATGATGGCCATTTTCAGCCAGTGAGCAGATCTCATAACCAAGAATAGGCATAGGGCTTGCTGAAATCTGATCTCTTTTTGTGAGCAGAAAGACTTTCAAATTTTGAAACTGGGTGAAAACTAGACATAGTTTATTGTGTTTCCTTGCTTGCTTAGAGATTTTAATGGGAATTAATTATACCACTTTTTGCAGGATACATTGTTTAAAAAGTCCTTCTGAAGCCCATTCCGCCTATGAGCGAGCTAAGTCCATTAAGTGAGCATTCCTAGATAGAGACACCCTTTTGTGACTATATTAGGATGCTCTTTTGAGCAATGGATGTCTAACACAACTGAGCAAGCCCAAAAGTGGATAAAGACTGGGCTTCTTTTGGTTGCGTTGCAGCCAAGGGCAACTAGATATGAAGCAAAGGGATAACTGACACTTTGTACTACATGGATGTGTTAGGAAGGAAAGTACATCACCTCCACTCCCTCTCTCTCCCTCACGTTGCATCCCGCATGGTCAGCAAAATGTTTCTTCATAGCTGAAGGGGAGGAGCTGGCACTGCCAGCCAGAATGAAACATTTCTGTAGAAGCATAAAGCTGGAGTCAGCATGCTGGCATATATACTGGCTACCTGACAGAGAAAGCATAGGGAAGGCTCCCTGCACTGCACTTTCACCTGGGCTGTCCCTCCTCCTTCTCTTGTACGTATTTGTGGTGCTATGGCAGTGAGCAGGATGAAGTACTGCACCAGATTCCTATCCTAACTATTCAGGCTACAAACCCCACCATAGGAAAAATAGGCAAGAAAAAGTGGAAACCAGTCACCTCCTTTGGTTGTAAAAGAGGAATGATGTGAGAATCCAGGGTGAAGCTCCAGCCCCACACCCCATCACATCGGCTATAGCCAGCAGGCAAGCACTCTTCAGTGTCTTTTCTTGCAAGATGTGTTATAGGTATTTCTGCATACAAGCTATTTCCTCTCTTTTGTTTTCGCCTTTGAAGGTCACTATAAGGGTGAGCTGCGTCATTGCAAAACTCAGGAAAGGCAGGTGCTACAATTGCCTAGTCTAAAAAATCAGGCAAGAGCATTAGCTCTTTTGCTAGGAGAGCAAGCATCTGGAATCTTTCTCCTTTCACAGTAATCTCATTTGCTGTGAAATGATTGAATTCAGATCCCTGTATTTTCCTTGAAGACTATCTACAAGTACCAGCCAGCTGATCTGAAGCAATCTAGAGGGTGGGGGATATATAAATCTCCTTCGTTTATGGCCGCCTACCTCCCACCCTCCTCCAAAATCATATTCTCTCGCTCCCGATAGCAGCAGCAGTGACGGATGCGTCTATCCCGTGACAGGGAGGCCGGCGCGGGTCTGAAGCTGCGATGTTGCCTGGTAACCACCTGCTGAGAGCGCGGAAGAGCAGGCGCTGGAGCCCGTGGTGCCGCATCCCTCAGACAAATGGGTGCCTCGCAGCTGGCCTGAGGATCAGCAGTGCTCAGCGTGGGCCCCTCCTGCACAACAGTTTCGTGCTGGGCGTTCTGGTTGTAGCTTATGAGAAGTTTGGCTCCTTTTCTCATCTCTGCAATTTTTGTTGTGCCCTTCACACATGGCTTTGAAATAGTCCAAGTCCATAAGCACAATGCAAGCCTATTCTGTGCAGATGGATAAGGACCTGACCCTGCACCCTCAACACCATGGCAGAAGGGCTCAATGGCACAAGAACTCATATAGTTATGAAAACATTCCTATTTGGTTATATTTATCATATAACTTTTCATGATGGTCTGGGAATATATTATATGATATACTTAAAATATAGTTTGGGATTCTGACATATTTGGATTTGGTCAGATGTGGAGCTTGGCTGCAAATCAGAATCTCACTTACATTAAATCTAGTTGCGGTATGAAACCCTAGAACTCGGATTTGTATTCAAACTAAACAATACTAGAATCCTACAAGCAGTTCCTGTAAGAGCTCAGCTATATTTGGTGGCTACCTGAGCAGCTGAGGCTTTAAATAAAGCCAGTACTGCGTACTTGACTTTTACTAGCATGATCAGCAGTCTTGTTAAAAAGAAAAAAGAAATCAAGCTAGCTTTTTTGAAACATAACTTGAATACAGACTTTTCACAAAGAAAAAAAAAAGTAAACAAAAAAGGAAGATTTAGCCATGTTGGGGTTCATACCATGGAATTAAATGATTTTTTTTTTCTAAGACTCTCCTTTCTCTGTAATTTTCTTAGCAATGGATAAGCCAACAACTTAAGGGGAAGAGGAAAGATGACTAAGGCAACATAAAGTATCATGTATTTGATGGTGTTGAGCACTGATACCAAATTTGTAACGATGCACATTACTGGCTTAAAACTCAGAAGGAAAATCCAAACCAGAATCAGAATGTAGCAGAACATTTATTTTGGCACACTGAACATGGAGGCACATATTTAGAACAGCTTGCAGAGGAAGGGTCACACCTTTAAAAAACAAAGCCTTTGTTCACACCTCACTTGTGAAAACTGGACCTAAAATAACATATTGGTTTCACTACATTTAGCATTCTACAGCACATGGAGTCACCAAGAACTTCCTTAGTTCCTGGAAGCGCCTACCTGTTTAAGACTTGTTCCTTGCCATGATCTCTGCAAAGATGAGGGCAGGACCATGGGTGCTCCTGACAGAGCACTGACATCATACAGGCTTCAAGGGCTTCCTCCCCAGCTTCATCCCCAGCCACACCATCCCATTTTGTTCCAGCAGGAAGGCATCCAGCCTTGTGCACCCAGACAGCCAATGGAACATGGTAATTAAGGATAATCAGGCAATTCACTTGAAAAGCACACTCCTGGTCTGAGCTAGACCCTTACTGTCTGCCCAGCCTGATGCTGCAGCAGCTGCTAAGCTCCTCTTATTGTTGCTGTAGGCAGGGGCACAGCCCAAAGGTGCCCCTTGCCCTTTCTGCCTCTCTGTTGGTGATCCGGTAACAGTAAAACCTTAATTGGTTCCTGCCATTCCTCTCTGTGCTCAGTGCCACTGTGCATACTGACATGTTAGTGAAGCTCTGCACATGCCCATGAAGCACAGCAGGCAGGATGGAAATGCTCTGTGCTATTTTTGACAATTATGTAGTTTTATTTAATAGTGCACTAACTAAAGGCTTCCTCAATGTTGTAGATAATTCCCCTATATTCCAGCCTGGTAAATGAGGAGGAATCATTTAGTCTTCTCCCAGTGCTGCTCCCCTGGGAGTGTCTTCTTCCCAGTCTGAGCTCCTCACACTGGCCAACTGGTCAGCCATGACATGGCTCTGCACAACATTCAGACAACCCCAAATTCTCTGCCTCCTGATGTGCAAGAGGAGTCTGCCTGCCTTAATAAATGTGTTTGAGGTATCAGCAGCAGTGAGAACAAACTAGAAGGTAAATCACCTATTTCACCAATGGGAAGAACTCAAACAGCACAAATGTGGCAGGTCTTCATAAAAAAGTGATGGAGACTGGCGCTAAATCTTCAAAGCACATAGATGTTGCCCTGATTTTTGCAGTCCTGGATGTTTTCGTTTTCTGTAGCTAGTTTCTCACAGTTTTCTCTGTAAACATGGCTATGTTATTGTAACTGTATCTTATCTCTCACATTCCTTTCTCATGGACACAGAACTTTGATGGACATTTCCTTTGACCACTGTAATTGAGGGAGGAAGAACAGATTTCCTCCAATGAACAGTGATTTCCAAATGGATATAAAAAATAAAGAAGGTGGGTCTTGCCCCCTTCCTTCCTTCTCTCTGATCCTGGTAACAGGTGTCTCCGGCTCTTGCTTTTGTGTCGTTACTGCGACACATAAAACCAATTTATTTTCAAATTTACTTATGGTCTGAGCCTTCAGTATTTACATTTTCAAACTCTTCTGAGATCTGAAGTGCAGGAACGTTTCTTGCTCTCTTTCTACCCTCTGAAGGAGCTCCTACCTGTGATGCTGTCTTGCAGAAAAGGACCAGAGGAAAGTGTTTCACTCTGAGATATTCCCAGATTGCTGGCTACACAGCCCTGCTCAATAACTAAAGAAAGTACACCCAGAAGAAAAGGAAAGACATGAACGAAGCCCAAAGAGGAAGCCCATGTTATGAATGTTTGTGTATCTTTGACTTCAGGAGGAACAGCAGAGGCCAGGGACAAGTCAGTGTAGTGGCATGTGGTGGTGTCTCAGAAAGCTACTTCCAGGGTCACTTTCCATGGGCTTCCATAGTGTGTGCAAGGGGCTGAGGTCCTCATGCACTGCTGGGCCCTATTTGATGCAGAGGATCTGCCTGTGGCAGAGCAGCCAGCCCGGGGCAGCCCTGCAGCAAACAGCTGTGGCAGCTTCACAGTGGATGTGACCACAGACCGTACTTTGTTGGTGCTCAAAGCCGCTGTTAACAGGAGAGCAAAAAAACAAAGAAAGAGTAAAAAGCAAACAGTAATGTGGCAACTTTCCCCTCACCATAGGGCCTGTTACTGGTGTCTCTGTGCCGGGCTCACACAGCCCCTTTAATATGCACACCTTTTAAGCGCTATCTTCAGTGATAGGGTCCTTGTTCTCTCTCACCCTCTGCTGCTGTAACTTTTCCAGATGGAATGATACTGTCTTTATGCACTCCTTCATGACACTATCAGCTACTTCTATCACCTGGGAAATAAAGGTTAATTTGCTCTGAGCAATTATGGATTCATATCATAGGCATACGAGTTGGCCAAGATTAACTAACAATCATTGCAAAAAATGGCAACGACTATGCTGAGATGCCTTGGAATCCTCACACAAAGCTAAAAATTGTGGCCAGCATACTACCCAGGTAACTGTAACCTATGAAGCCGTACAGACATCTTTGGAAGATAGCTACAGTTAATTCAAGAAGTCATATATGATAAATTGCAACAACCTCAAAACCTCAAGCGTTTAAGTGCCTTCATTCTAAGATTTCTAAACTATGGCTAATATATATCCCCAGATAATTTTCTTTTAAAACTAATTTGCATGCGAGTGACCTATCCTCCTCTGCCTTGATATTCTGTTTCACTTTGTTAGCAATTAGTACTATAGAAAAGACATCTTTAGTCCAGAACAGATTTCCAACTCATTTAACAGTGCATTGTTGGATAATGGAAAAACAATTGAATCAAAGGCTGGAGCTAAATGGTTCATCTGAGTACAGAAACACTGTTTATTATTTTGGAGATGTGTAGAAATGGCACTTGATAATTCATGCTATCATTTCAAGAAGGAAACAGCACATGAAGCTGGGTATGAACTCCTAATTCTGCATGCCACAAGCAGCATCACTGCCCATGCACTGAGACTGAACTTCATGGGAAACACTTCCTTTCCCAGATGGACCCACATGAAGCCATCTACTCCAACAGGGCTGCCTAACACTACAGCCCACAGCTCTTCTCCATCAGTGCTAGAGCTGTAACTTGTGAAGTACTTAAGGATGAAAGACACTGTGAGAAAAAAAAAGGTTGTATTTTTCGAGCTCAAGGAAAGCTAATAAATAAATGAATCTTTATGATAGTCTTAGAACATCATATGGCTTCAGGCAAGTACATGTTCCTTTTCAGATCAAAACAGAGGGGAAGCAGTTTTGGTCTCTGAATGAAAATTGGTTTGGAGAGGAAGCAAACACCATCTCTTAAATGGAAGTGAAAAAGAAAACAGCACAAAGAGCCATATGCCTGGCATTCTTGAGAGTCCTCAATATTGGGGGGAGGGAGTCTTGTTAGAAGGGTGAGATGTGGTCTACACTTTTTTAGACAGGGAAATAAGAAAATAGCTTCAGGAGGTGAGAAATGCCAAAGAAATAAAATAGGTATGTTAAAAGAGGTGTTAGAGAGGATTATTTTCCCTCAATGTATTCCCTGAAATCCTATTTAATATTAATGGGACTTACACATGGGGAAAGAATGGTGATCTTTGCAGCCTTAAATAGGACCCTACAAAATTCAGATCAGCACAAGAGGTAAACAAAACAAATTGCTTAAGTTCTAAAAAAATGCAGACTTCAGATGCACAGAATAAGCCATTGGAAAAACAAGACCAATAAAACAGAGGAAATAAAGATATCCTAAATTCAGGTAACTTCTTTGTCTGTAGTAGATCTCATTGACCTGTAGCAATGACAGGAGGTATGTGGCCCATAAAGAGCTCCTGCCAATAAATAACTGCACACACATGTACATTTCCACCAGCACATCAGTGTCTCACACAGTCTCCATCAAAATAACTCAAGAGACAGCATTGCAAACATTTGTACTGAGCTACAATCTGTCTCAAAGTGCTTGGGAGGATGTAACAGGTCCATTTCAATGGGAGTTTGGCAGTAGAGCTCTACAGAAATCTACAGAGCTTGGATAGGGTGGCATTTCAGCTGCAGTCAGAAAGGGGACAAACTACTGGAAAGAAGGATGCTGTCTCCGAACTAAGGGAAACATGAGACAAGCCTTTAATAGGGGGAGGATCACAGGAGCCTCAAGAAGATGCACTGAAGGTGGGACATAACACAGAAGGTGATTTTGATGGGTCCCAGCTCCCGCCTGTAATGAATCAGTACATGTTAACATCAAATCTGGAAGAAGCAACATTCTGCAGAAGGCTCTGAAAAGCTGATTGCTCCAACATGCCCTGATTCACAGGGGTGTGAATGGCAGTAACAGCAGTAAACCTGCTCACAGCTCATCTGCATTTCTTTGTCAATATATCTTTTCAGATCAGGTTCTAGTGAAAAAAAAAGAACAAAAAACAAAACCCAAACAAACCAGCCTCCAGATGAAAGTGCTAGGGCAGCATGCAGCTCCCCTGAGAAGCAGAGCAGGAGTTTGGTTATGGTAAGCACTGAGAAGCAACTAGTCTGCAGTGCAGCTACCTAACCAAGAGGCTGCAAAGACCCTCGGACTCTCATATTGGCCCAGGAAGCTTTACATCACAGTTGTAGTTCATGAAGTTTTACAGCTGATTTATGGTATAGTTTCAGAACTCTTCACTCTTTTATAAGTGCATGGGACTTTTCCTATAAATATGGATTGAGAAGAAGGCTTTGGAGTGTTTTTTACACATTGTAATCACATACAGGCATGCTATCACTTGCAAAAGAAAAAAATTATATTCTCTCTCTCTATGTGTGTATATATATTTATATATATCCTCCATTTTATTTTAAGCATATGTGGCGGTATTCCTGTGGGTAAACCACCTAAAAATTAGTTCCAGAACAGACACATGAATGGAGACTCAAATAACTAAAACGTAAAGTACAGCTGAGGAAACCTTGGCAGCAAAATATTTGAGCATTGCCAGAAAAAGTAGATTCCCGCCTTATAGCCAAATTTAGTTACCTTTTGATGACAAATACTACCAGTTTACGTTGGTCTTAGTGACTTTTAAGTGTTTCTTATATTCTGGAGATCAAGGTTTGTTGCTTGCAGTCATAGCATGTAGAACTGCGATGCTGTCAGGTTTCAGTGGTTGAGTTGGGGTCAGCTGAGCCCGATGCCCGGCTGGGACATTTCCCAGACCCACCTGGGTGGTTGCAGTAGGGCCCGTCTGGAGCAGCACAGGCTGCCAGCCTGCCAGCACTGCTCCTGTGGGCACCTCTGCTGCCATGCTGGTGCCATCTCTTCCCACGTGGCAGAAAGCTGACAGGTGCTTGCTCACACCCATTGAAGATTCCAGGAGGCATTCCAGGAGTGAATTGTAGATGCCCATTTGCTGCTTGCCTGAGGGAAGTTGCTCTGATGCCGGATTTTATATTCATCACAAAGTTAATTGGAAAAGGTATCTTCACTTCCTTTCTGATCTGTTTTGCAAAGCATCTGCTATATTTCATGCAGGCTACAGCTGATTTCTTTGGAAGGGAGTGATTCCTACACAGGATTTACACATGACAGCAGCAGGCAGAGAGAGCATTGAGGGACAGACTTAATCCTCAGCTGTGCTCCAGCTGATATCAAAGAGCTTTTATATTTAATAAGTCTCAAACACTTAAAATCACAGAGGACAGACAAGTACAGAAAAATACAGCAGAACCAAATGATCCTCAAGTGTAGCAGTGTACTCGGCAGAAGCTGCTTCTTTTGAGCTTCAGGATTGGTGGGAAGAAAGACAAGGCAATGCGCTTTGAACCTTCTCCCTCCAATATCTGAACACACTGCCTGAGCTGTGGTGAAACCCCATATTTCCCTTGTGTTACCTGTATCCATACCTTAGGTCCCATATATGGTTATGCCCTGAGAAGCTCTCCCCTCCACTGGTCACTTCGAACCATGTATCTTTCCATTGTGTGTCCCCTGGTCCCACCTCCCTTTAAAGACCCCTGCAGAGCTTCCACTCTCTTTCTGCTGGGTTAATCCAGCCACCTGGATGTCTCCAGACTTCCTCCCTGGACCCTCACAATGCAACACTGGATTTACAATAAAAGGCTATTATCCCAGAGAAGAGCCCTCTGTAGCCTTTCATTCTCGCCGATGCTAGAACATCACGCCTGGGGTAATTCTCAGTTCCAGAGGAGCCAGCAGAAGCAGGTCATCTGTGGTAGCAGGAACTCTGTACTTTGGGAGAGTTGTAAAACCCTTGCAACCCGTCCCAGCAGGGGTTTCGCTCGCATCAAGGACACTGTAGCTACCTCGAGAGCTCTGGGTTAAGCGTCCTTACTCAAGGGCAAGATGAAACAGAAAATTAAGAGCCCAAGATTTCTTAAATGAGTTAAAACCCACATTCAATAAAAATTAAGAATTATACACAAATCATCCTGCTCTTTCAGGAGGATAGTTTATCTAAATATGATGTCAGGCAAAAACCACTGGTGTGCTGATGTTGAGTGGGTATGCATCAGAAAGCAGACATACAAGTAAGTACCCTGGAGGAGGACTTCTCCCCAAACCTTTTCTCCCCCTCTCTGTTTCATCCAGGAGAGCGAACCCCCAAAATAATAGATCCTTCTCCAGAGAGCCTTTTTGTGCTCTGCATCTCTGCTCACCCATCTGACCTTCCACATCAAGCAGAAAATACTTTAGCTGCAGTGATCAAAAACATTCCCTTTCCAGCCCCATTGGGGGAATGCTGCTCCCAAAGCCCACTGGGGGTTGTTTCTGTCCCTCTAACACAAGGGCTGTTTTAATTTTAGACTAGAGTTGTTGTTAACCAGAAACAACAGAAAGATATGTTCTTAGGGGTTTTGACCAACCCAGAAAAAAGCTCTCTGTTGGAAAACACACTTTCTTAGGTCCCTATAACACTTTCTTGCTACAAGACATTCCCAGCACTCTGTGCAGGGCAGTGTCTCCACATGCAAGAGGCATCTTCTTCATCTTGAGATCTGTTCAGCCCAGACCAGATGTCTTCATCCTGTCCTCCAATGAGCTGGTAAAACACAAGCTTCCTATATCCCCTCACAGTCTTTGTATATATGAATATCAAGGTTTTTGTGTTACCATCATAGATCTTTTATGCCTCTCTACTTTTTCACCTGTAATGCTACTATCCCCACCATCAAAGCCTGTCCTCTCAGTCCTACTTCTGCTCTACCAAGAAAGAGCCTTTAGGAGCATTGTCCTCGACTATAAAAGGGCACAGTAAATTCCCTTTCTTCATATTTCCCTCATTGTTGCTTTCTGCCATGTTAATGTAGGGTTACCCTTCTCCTCCAGCTTTTTCCTTTATCAGCCCTCACCATTATTCACATTTGCTGTCCATCTCATATAGTCACTTGCTAATATATTCCTGCTCACCTGTTAAAACTGGATCTCAAAACTCCCTGGGATACTGAGACAGAGAGAGCATTTAGCTCACATGTAACTTTCAGTTGACTGACAGTGCAGTCCTGGAAAGTTAGAGGAGTAGGAAATTTTGTGTTAATGTCTAAAGAGACATCTATAATGCAGCAGTGCAACTCTGTGGAAAGCATATGTGTGGAGGGCTCTGGATGAGAAGGAAGCATAGCAGGGCTTTGGAAAATGGAAGCCCTGCAAAAGAGATCCAGCACTGAGGAGCATAAGTAACACTAAGGATGGTAAATTGAGACATTACCTAGCAGTCCCTCTCTCCCTTATGTCAGTACTGAATGGGTTAGACCTCCATAGCCAGCACTATCATCAAAGACAAACTCTCTTCCAGGTACAGAAACAGGGAAGACAAAACATCTTTACTTTACCTTTGGCATAAAAATAATACAAGTCGCGTAAAGAATATGACAGCTACAAGAAGTCTATGACAGTAATTTGAGGAATCTATGCCCCTGAAAGATTCAGTAAAGTCTCTGGCAGCTGGCGGCCTGAGGGAGCTGAGCAGATGCAGACACAAGGCTGCGTAATGTGTATGCAGATGTGTAATCCAAGCAGCCAGGCTATTTTATTGTGCTTATTCTTGTGAAATCTACAGGAGATCTATGGATTCTTTAGCTGATTGCATCTCCTGACTGGCCTCCTTTATCTCTCTACTCACAGCAAGGAAAAATGTCCTAAATGTTCGTGATCGGGTTTCAGACACTTTTCTGATCACCAGCTTAAATTTTTAGCTCTACAGCTCTTGGAGGCTGTGGTCAGACATCTAAGGTCCATAATTTTCATAATAACAACGTAATTTTTGTAGAGACATTGAAGGTATCTTACCCCATCCTCCTTCTCTGACAATTTCACATGGAAGAGATCACAGTGCTGTTCATAGATGGAAAGACATGAAAAAGAGACTTCTAACACTGATTTTTTAAATCAACCTCAATGGTTGACCATCCAATTTCCTACAAAACACCCTTTCAAAGCTTTTACAATTTTGCAGCCTTCAAGAAATTGAGTTTTTTTCCCTCCTTTCTCTCTGTAGAAAGAGAAGCCTAGAGAGTCACAAAGCCAGCAGCTCTGGAAAGCCTGCTGACCATCTCCACGCACTACTACTCTGCAGAGTGGCAGATTGAAGGTCACTGCCAAGAGAGGGAAAATGGGTGATCTGACAGCTGGCAGTTTGGTGGGGATAAAAGGTATGAGAAATCTAGGATGTCCACTCAAAACGTCTGAAAAAGAAGTGAAATTCATGATACACACTTGTTTTACACCTGGTAGTAACCCTTTTATGTAGGTTTTGTCATGTACTTACAGGCTTCTTAAGATTTACTTTGTTCTGATCCAGAGAAACTAAGGAGTTATTTTGCAGATGTAGATAAGCCTTTAAGAGAAGGCTTTTCTGTTTGTTTGCTTGTTTTTGGTGTGGGTTTTTTGTTGGGTTTTTCCCATGATGCAGGTGGGCATTTTTACCTTCCCAGGAAAGGGGATACTATATACACCTGATCTGAGCATGATCAGGAAGGAAAGGTTTTTCTTCGGAAATTTTGCATGAGCAAGCAAAATTTTTTCCCAGCAAAGTTTGTTGATGTCCTTCAAAAGGGCATTAAAATCCTCAGCTGCTAATGGCAGAGCATTTTGAAAATGTACTTGAATAACTGTGGAGGGGACAAAATTTTTGTTCCAGATAGGTTACTTGGAATATACTAATTCCAACTTGCAGGAAAAAAATCACCAGATTTTATGTGTCTTTAAGTCACTTGGAACTGTCCACTGAACCAAGGGAAGAATTCTTGCTGCAACAAACTCCCTTACCCTCTTAAAATCCATTCAGAGATTTTTCTTCTGCTTGCTTTCTGGCTCCTTCATTTTAATTTGTTAATCAAAACTTCTTCCTCCTTCTGTCTTCTGCCTTTTCTGATTCCTAATTGTGTCTTCTACAAAAATCTTGTTCATCTTTGACCCACAATGTCAGTATATTTCAGAAGCTTTGGCCTGTTTTAAGTGTGTAAATAATTGACGGTGCTTATAGAAATGTTAGTTTATCCGCATTATAATGATTCTATATTTGCCAATGTCCTGCAGGACCTTTACATTTCTAGTAAGTGTGTTGGAGTATAAAAACGTCCTCAGTTACTGCTGCCTTTTTCAGAGTTGGTTTCCACTGAGATCTCTCAGCAGTATACACTTTATTGTAATAATTTCTCTAAGAAAAAAAAATTTCTTAAGAGTAACTGCTTCTGCATATAATAAATTTGGAATTAAGAAGATGAAGAAAATTTCCCGGCTGTATAATTAGATTTTTGTGCTGGATCCATCTTAACCCTCATGTTGGCATTTTTATACCCTCCAAAAACTCCAGCCCACATGAAAGTTTACTTCCATGACTAATCCTATTGATTTGGATCAGACGACACATGTGAGTGAAGTTATGTGTTAATATAGGACTTTGCAGGCTCAGAAACTCTTAGTCCGAACTTTGTCCTCCCAGCCTTTAACCACGACCCATGAATTCCAGAGGTGTTCCTTCATACACAAATAAACAGACGAGGGAACCAAGGGATATTAATTGGCCCGGGGCCAGGGCAAGGATATTGGGTTTTTTTCGGTGTGAGGTTCTCAGGTCTGGTCTCCTTGTCCCAATTTCTGATGATGGCTCTCCATTCAGTAAATTTTTTACCAGAGCTTCCCAAGAATCAACTGCATTTTAAAGCAAGTATTTGAATCTATAAAAATTGTAAGACATTTGTTTTCTCTGTTCTGAAGTGTTTTGTGACACATTCACTTGAAAAATACTCATGATTTTAGTAAAGAATGACATACAGGGTCTGAATTTTGTCTTGAATCAGTTTGTGGGTCTAGAAGAGCTGGTTTAATCATGTTGAAAAAGGAAATCCTGTGAAATATATTAAAATCCAGATGCTAGGGGTTTTTAATTTTTTTATTTTTATTTTTAATGTCAGGTTTGCCAAAATACCAGTAAGGTTATGGAACTAATAAACTAAATCCTATGCTCACGTGACTCAATTGCCTCTAGTCTGAAGATAAGTCTGACTTAGAGATTCAAATATATGAAGTGTTTGTACAGTAGATGTGAAATGAGTATATCTAAGTATTAAATCACGAGCAAGTGTTATCCATCTGCTAAGTATATTAATGTACTGCATCATGTATACTGTAATGTGCTTACATTAAATTTAAAGTGACAGAAGGCAATCAATTTGGATATTTGAAAGTGAAAGGCTTTTCCAACTTTCTTCCCAACACGGTGAAGTAAGTTGTTTTTCTGGTGATTCTGAGCTATCTTGGCAGATATTATGAGCAGGTCGATGAGAAATACCATACTACCTAAGCTGCCAGGGAGCTGAGAAGTGAGGTGAGTCACAGAAGTGCTGGATTCTGCTTCTACCTTGCATTTTTCCCACATAAGTATAAAAAAGTTGAGTAAAATCTCATTTAGGGTGCCACATGCACTCTAATTTGAAGGCTGAACTGAGCAGGAGAGAGATGAATGGAGGAAGAAGCAGAATGCAGATACAATTCTAGTCCACATATAATGAATAATATATAAGCTGTATTTGAAAGCAGGAACCTTTGCAGAAGAAGGGTTTGCATAAGCATTATTAACCATTCAAGCGCTTATCTTTGTGTGTGTCGCCTCAGTTCTAACTCAGAGTCCTAGACTCCAATCCCTATTTGAATTTATTCTCTGCTTTCTGACTTTCCTGATTGTATATACAATATATATCACAAACTGAACACAGTTTGTTGTTTCAGGAGAGGAGTGCTTATTTTTCACTGATCTGTTTTTGCATAATTTTAATCACAAGTTTATGTTGTATCTGGTAAAGAAATCCACAGTAGTGGACTGTGGATTGGTCAGCCACAATACAGCATGCTGTAGACATAAAAATATGGAAAGAACTCCAGGCACTAGTCCTGTCTGGTGGAAAATTGTTATGTGCAAACACTATCCACATCTTCAAACACAGACCCATGAAATGCAAACAGTAGCATCTTGTGTCAATACCTTTGGCCTGGTCATACAGAAGATCTGCTGAAACGTGGCCTTTAGAGATTTGAATCTCCAAAGTGAGAGCACTCCCCTGTTGGTGGGAAGCATGGCTGCCTCAGGTCTGCATACATGAGTGCTTCAGCAGACTTTACTTAAATTTCTCCTCCTTTTGCTACTGTTTGAGTTGGAGTGCTGCAGATTTGCCATTTCTTATACTCTAGCTGTATGTGTTAATGGCCAATTCAAAATACCTGGTGTACAGTTATTTCAAGCTGCTATATTCTGGCTGTCAGATACAAAATAGACTTTTAAAGCATTTGATGTGTTTTGTAACCTAAACTTGCATGGTATAACATCTTAAATGTGACCAGCAACATCCGAGATACAGTTCCTGACTGCAAGCGGTTAAATTACTGCTTGCCCATGTGAACTGCCATCTGGTTTACTCCTGGAATAGGAGTTTAACTCCTTAGACCAAGTTACTTTCTCTAGTTCAAGACCTATAAATCTTCACCAATAAAAAAGGTAAAAAAATGGTGGTTTTTTTAAGAGAGAGAAAGAAAAGAAAAAAAACCCGGTTCTTTCATTGCATGGATAGCATTCTCAAAAGTGCTACAGCAATCTGGTTTTAATCTCAGTTATGATCCTAAGTAGATGCCTTCTTGACTCTGGCATCATCATGGCTGCAAAATAAGAAGCAGGCTCACTGGCACTGAACATATACATGTCCTGGATTCACTCTGCCTCCCGCTTGTGGAAAGCTGGCAAAAGCAGCAAATGCTGTGTCTTAACATTTTTTTTCCTCTGGTTTATTGTGTTTAGATAGGACAAGCATACTGCAAAGCTACCAGTTGTCCACTTGATGGTATCAAGTAACTGAGCATGGGAGGGTATGGCTGCTTAATGCTCTCTACTCGGGCAGACGTGACCGGAGATTTTTATAACAGGTAAAACATCTGTTGTTATGTTCTTTACCTACACAAACAATTCCTGTGCTAGATTTAATCAGACTGTGCATAATTTAACTTGCTGCTCAGATTCCATAGTCCAGTCTAGTCTATTCCAGACCAACCTTGCCGTGAGGTGGATTAATAATGGCTCCATCAGGAAAATCACCATGGTTTTGCTCTAAGCAGAGGACGCTGCTAATTTGCATTTTCAATGACTCTCTGTTATCTGTTTCTAGGTGAAAACACATTAGGAAAAAAGCTATTGGACAATTTGTTCTCAACTTCTGTCATTATCAAATAATTTTTAAGCATTTTAAGCATGCAAACTTTTAGCTGATGTCTTTCCCAGAACCAAGATTTAGCAAAAAGGAAAATGTAACTCTAAGCTGGAGCTTTAAGGAAGAAGAGTTGACAGTGGTCTTTCTCCTCTCACTCTTAATCATGTTTCCTTTTGTCTGAGGATGTGTTTGAGCAGACACATGAACACATGGGCATGAGCCTTGTCTCTCTTCAGGGGTAAGACCAGGCATGGCTAACATTTCTCCCAAGTATGTAGACGTGTAGCTACCCATTGCAAAATAAAAAGCATTAAAGCAATTTCTTGGGTATTTTGGAGTTGTGCTTTCCTGGTTTGGACTTCGATTCTAGTATGGCAGATTTTTCTATTTATTCCAGACATAAAAAGAAAGGTTTCTCATCATACCTCTTCAGAATAAAAAACATCTAGCATGAGATTTTTTGCTCCATAGGAAGATGGCTTTGCATTGTGTGCCACAGAAACACGGTGATCTGGCTCATTTGGCAATCTTTATGAGGTAAGTACGTGCAAATCAAATGTAACAAGGGACTTTCTGTCTCAGGCTATTTAATTTCTGATGTAGACTATGCCTTGTCCAAAACAAATGGATGGTCTGATGCTGGGACAGAAAGATGCTTGGGCAGAAAGACTGCATCATTTGGCCAAGAAAACATCAAGCCAAGTCACACTGATGGAACATGGTTGTCTGTGCCCCATATGGGGCATTGACGCAGCCAGAGAATGTCCTGGAATAAGAAGATGTGATCTCAGGAGGAAATTTCACCCCGGCCTAGATGAGCAGCACCCACTTGCACACCACACAGGCAGCAGCGGGGTGCGGGCAGCCGTCCTGCCCCCAGCGGCGCCTCACTAACTCCCAGCATAACATGACAATCATGTCTTGCGGGTTTGCAGTGTTACTTTGCTGGATGTCACCACGAGCAGGGGTGAGTAATGGTGCTGGCTACTAACAACAGGGGGTAATGTGAAGCGCTGGAGCTGGCGCCGATGGCTTCCAGCGCCTCGTGGGCTGCCAGCCACGCTGAGGCAGCCTGGGCACTGCTCATACCATACTCAGGGAGCCCATGCTGTGCACCAAATAAGAGCATGTGGGTATTATTTATTTTCTTCTGTCAGTTTATTAATTCCAAATATTATTACAACTTCTTATTGCCAACAGATAGTCTGTGAGCAAGCCCTTGTTTTGAAAAGTGCAGTTGTTACTCACAACTCCTGATCATAAGGTATGTGCTGCTTGGTGCAATTTGTTTGCAAACTGTCCATTGCAACTCTTAACTGGTTATTGTAAAGAAACTATCACCTAGGGCTGTGTAATCATGATTTCTTCTCCTTGACTAGAGTACACAAAACTTTTTTGTTTAGAAAGAAGAGACAAATTATGAAGAATAAATTACTAGCTATGAACTTCTGGTACACTTTATTCAAGGTCTAAGTAACTAGACTGCAACCCACAAAGCTTTTTGGATCCACATCTTCATGGAAATTGTAGCTGCTTGAATACTTGGGTAACAATGGGTAATAAAACTGGACAAATATGATTCCATAAGGAAACTTGAGTCATAGTACAAACCAAGACTCTTAGTCTTGTCTGAGAAGTGCCATAGTTGGACAGATCTCTTTTTCATCCAATGAGTCTTTATATCGTGTAAGAAGTCAGCTTTCACATGAGTAAACCCCAACCAAGGTGTTCTTTCAATGTCTGGTCCTGCTTTGAGAAGTTTCTATGGTTCAAAAAGTGTACTGAACACAAGATACATCACACAAAAGTGCTATGTAGTAGATGCACTGTGGTAATGCCAAGATGAGACCCAAACTACAACTGATCAGTGTAGCATTTGGAAGGTAAGAGAGAGGAAAGCACCAGAAACCACCAAGCTTTCCATCAGTTTCCTGCAGTTCTTAGGATGTTGATGCTTCTTTTCTAGTCAAGCAAACCAGGAATAATGAAAACTGGCCAGTGTGCATGGAACAGTGAAGCAGCAACTTGATAAGTAAGCAGAAAGAAAATTGGCTAAAACGAAACCTTCTCCATACAATGGGAAGTTAGCGCACGTTGCTGCTATGGAAGTGAGCCCTCGAGTCGCCTGCCTGCGACGGTGAGTTATACACGTTTATCCTCTGCACTCTAAAAAAAGAACGGGACGACGGAGCGCTCCCGTGTTTTATGCCCGCACCGTGGGCATGACAGCCCAGCCATAAACTGCCGTAAATTTGCCCGGTGTCCCGGAGGTTCCCCAGCGGGG
>VZRZ01004411.1:1623724-1723210 GCA_013398175.1 Climacteris rufus | reverse complement strand
GGGGGGGGGGGGCGGGGGGGGGGGGGGGCGGGGGGGCGCCCCGGGCTGCTGTGCCGGGCGGGATGGGGGTCGCGGGGGTGCGTGCGCCACCCGAGGTGCTTTGCTCATCCGTGACTTGACGCGTTTCTCCACCGCGAGTGTCGAGAAGGCAGAAAGACGGGGGTCAGTTGTGGCGGCTGTGGGAGAGACTCCGAGGTGTCGGGCTTGGTTTTGTTGTTGTGGGGGCGGTGAGGTCAGTGAGACACTTAGGCCGAGTCCAAGCGAAGGAGCCATCGCTGGTTGCGGAGCCTGTGGCATAGCGGTAAATGCCAGGTTGCGGCCGCGGTCGGGAGCGCTGCCTGGGGCGGAGCGAGCTCGCCGAGTGCCCTCACGTTGCTTCTCTCGCCCCCAGAAATCCTACGAGCACTTGGCAAAAATACGAGTAGCGAGAGAAGCGGCTCCAGAGTGCAACTGCCCACCAGGTAACAGCTTGGGAATCTCCTCTCTGAGGCTTGTAACTCTGGGCTGTTTGGTATCCCATGTTTTCGAAATACACCTAAGTCAGATCCAGGGGCTGTCTCTTCTATTAAGAGATTTCCTTGGATGGAAAAGATGTAAAGCCCAGAATCATTTGTTTTCACTGTGGCTTTAGACTGGAATGAATGCTAATAACACCCCCCCTCGCCCCCACCGTTAGGCTGGATGTTGCCGAACAAAAACATGCATGAAAAACTTAATTATCTGATCTAGCAAGATGGAAGTATTGTCTTAAATGGGGTAGTATTGAATCATGGTACTGTGTGCTCAACTTGGGAAGTAGAAGAAAAGTCCCTAGCAAAAATATTGAGCAGTTTATAACGCGGATTGAAATAGGTGGAGGGTCTGTTGCAAGTTACCAGTGATATATACAAGAGCTTTTTTCAGGCTTGTTTTCCCGTAGTCTTGGTTGAAAGCAGTTTCCCTAGGAAAGAATTGCAGGTTTTTCTTACTGAAGGTTCAAAACTGTGTGTTTTTATGCAGTCAGGGATATTGCTTGACTTTGGAAATGGGCCCTCTAATACTGCAGTCAGTTGTTCATACATTCACAATGCAATGTTTCCTGTGGTTTTTGTGCTCCTTTTTGATAATCTGATAACTGTCAATATTATTTAGCTTTATAAACTTCTTCTAACGTATATCCAAGTTCAGTTAGCATCTTAGAAGTTAAGAAAATAATGCTAGTATTTCACAGGATGACGTAGGAATTCCAGCATCCTCTGTGATGAGGCACACTAGATGCAGAGAGTATTCTTTACATATCCTCTCTCTCTGTGTGAAAAACCATTCCTTTTACAGGTGGAATATCAACTGTCAACAGGACTTAGACTGATTATGCTTGCCAGCAGGATGTGTGATAGTATTGTGTGTATAAGGAAGGAGCTCTTCTAGTTTGGGACTTAATTCCTGCCAAACTCATCAGTCTGAAAGGACTACTGAATCTCAGTTTTAAAGCTGCCTACAGTGGTTGTTACAGTGTTTTGGTGATGACACAGCTGAGAGCAGAGTGTTTGCTGGCTATTATAGGAGTTGCCATGGCTATCATGAAAAGGACAATATATATGACTAGGACTGTGTTAAAGAGTGCATAGGATTACTCAACTCCCAGCTAGTTTTGGTAAGGAACATTGGATTCCTGCTGTACTATATATATATTTTCTTTTAAGGCTAACGTAAGCAAACTGGGTTGACCTTATTTTTTCTGTTGCTTAACTGCAGTAAATTATAAGTTGCAAGTTTGTGCACAGAAAATGAGTTACTCATCATGTTGTTTGCAGAGATGTATTCTGTGAGCCTGAAATGATGTTGAATTTGATGCTAAGCTCTTTCCCTTCTTCTTCCTTGTTTAAATCCATCTGTTATGATGTGTTCGCTTACCGTTTTCCTACTAAAGGTCAGTATCTACTTTTTCATGGTGGGTGTTATGTGCTGCTTTACTTCCGCACTACCACTAGAGCTCCACATTATACCAATTTTTATCTGACCTTTTTTCTTAAGAAGTATGTTTTATCAAATAGATAATGAGTAACAGAATGTTTTTCACATGCGTTGTAAAGATCCTTGCTACATTAAAGTCAAAATAAAGTGATTTGGGAAGCATTTTTGGAGGAGCAAGTTTTATAAGACCAAGAAAACTTACATGAATCATTTCAGAGTAAAAAAATAAGTTGCAGAGACAAGGGATTAGAAATGTGATATGGAGCTTTTCACCTCTTGGTAGCTGTTTCAGTTTGGAAGCAAGTTTTGTAGTGACTGAACGATGCTGCCATGTGGTAGCCTTATTTTGCAGTTGATGCTCTCATGCTTGTTGCCAGTGGACAGGTGTCTACCTCAAAATGGCATCGTCTTGGGAGCCTGGCCTGAGAGAGAGGGGGCTGAGTGGCACCACCACCTGAGTACAGTGCCTTCCTAACAACAGGCATTAGGCAGAGCAGGAGGGGATAGAGCAAATAAATTGTTGTTTCTTCATTTGGTTCACTCTGTTAAAATTCCTTTTTGCCTGCACAGGATGGGCTTTTGTTTTAATCCTTAATGCTGCTATTACAAACGGTTATGTTTAAAAAGGTATTTGGTTTAATAGGATTAAATTATCATGGTAACTCAGTGGTTTTTCTATTGCCTGCTATTTGCAAAGCCAAAGAGTACATTGCCTCTTTACTTCCCCACATGGTTCCCTTTTGCTGCTTTATTCTGCTCAACTTATGTATTTATTTCCTGTGTTTCTGTAATATTAAAATACATGTCTATTACAGATGACTTTGGAATGCCTTCATGGTACAGAGGTGATTTTGGAAATTTCTCTATGTTATGAGAAAAAGTCAGCACCGAATGGCCATCAGGACAGTTTCCATCATCCTTCTCTTTAAAGAGAAATAAAGATTATTTTAAAGTGGGCTACATGTTTTCTACCAATAGAAGAAATGGAAGTTCAGTCTGCAGACTGGAGGGTGAGAATGTGGCCCCTGGTTAAGGATTAAAGTTATGAAACTGGTGTAGATGTCATTAATTTGAGATGTTCATCCCATTTCAGCTCTCCGTGGTAGGGACCTGTAAATTCAAAGGGAGCTGGGTTTGAATGGCTCAGAGACCCACAGAAGCTAAATTCACAAACTCATAGCTTGTAGAGCAGTCCAGATGTAGCTGCTTTTAATTCAACAACAGCCTTGAATTTTATCTAGAGTGAAGAGTGGTCACATTACTCTTTAAAAGCTTTGTTTTCACTAAATGTGATTTTTCTAATTTTTTTTCTCTTTTCTTATAAAAGGAACATGATGCAAGGTGATGTTAGAGTTTTGGTTTTAGTTTTGCACGAATAAAACCAGATACCAAAGATTTTGTAAATATTTTTAAAATTACAATAGCAGGCATTCTTTCTCATCTTAAAGCAGAGTAATAAAGTTTGAAAAGTAAATTTGTGCTGACATTCCTCTTAAATTACCTCAGCTCTAATAGGAGTGCCAGCGTAAATCTGGTGCTGCAGTCCCTGCTAGTAGTTGGTCTTCTGCACACAGAACTGGGGGGGGGGAAATAGAGTGGCTAAAATAATTTTAAGCATAATAAATTAATTTTCACTTGCCAGATGTATTTTTTTTTATTCTAAAATAATGGTTTTCTAATTTAAAAGATGAACAGAAGATATAGCTGTGTAGGTAATTATTTCATACTTTTAAATCTTCCTCTGAGTAGTTGTGGAAGCATAATAAGCTCTTATGAGGAACAGTCAAGCCCAGTGCTGGGTACTTCTTACTAAGTGCCAAGAATTACACAGTTGTGGAAAGAGTAACACATGTAGAAAGCACAGGGATACTCCCCATTTAATAAATGTAAAGAATTTTTTTTTTTAGATTCTTGCAGATTTTCCTCTCCCCAGAATCATTCATATGTGAATGTACCTGAAAACTTCAATTAAAAAGAACATATGCTTACATGTTTTAGTGATCTGATCCTTTATTTATTGTAAGGGCCAAGTTCTAACACTTGCAGTCATGTGCCATGATGTCTCATTGTGTAAGTGGTCCCCAGAGCCCGCTCTTGGACTCAGGTAATGGTAGCAGGCATAGGAATCAAATCTAATGTATAAGAAGTTCAAGCTTTCTCAGCAGTAAGGCTGGCAGGTGATTATGTTCTATTCTGTATGTGCCTTTTGACCAGGGACTAGTTTTAGGAAGGAATTCAGTTTTAGGAAGCAATTACCTTTTTCTTTTTTTCCCCTCTTCTCTTTTGAGGAAGACCCTTATAATTAATTTATTCCTTAAAAGAATAATTTTCTTTTATTCTGTGTTGAGAAAGTTTAAGTTACATAGGAGAGGTCTTTTAACTGTAGCTGTGCAACACACTGTGTATGTATGTTTGCTGTAACTTGCATGTAAAGTTAGGGGGTCTGTAGGTTTTGAGAAGTTTTTGGTTTTTCTTTTCTTCCCCAGAACATTACATCCAGTGATGGGTGAAGTGGTTCAGTGTTCAGTCAACTGTCAAAGTTGACTGCAAATTTGCTTTTGTTTTTCTTCAGTGCTACAGGTAATGGTTCTTTCTTTGTTCTTCCTTTTGTATTTTTCCCATCAGGAAACATGCATTTTTCTTCCTCTTGTGACTTCAGTGCCTTCACAGACTCTCCTTTTCTGTAGCTTCAAACTCTTTCCAGGCACAGACACACACTCTTTCTTTCTCAGGCAGCTATTTTGTGCTGTTTTTGTCATCATGTCATCTTGATTTTCTGTTCCTTAGTAAAGTCTTAGAGAGCTTTATGGTTTGGCATTTGAAGTACCCCCTATTTCACTATGCAGTTTGCTGCCATCAGGTTTGTTTCAGTGTAGTTGTGTGCATATAAACCTGTTCATCAAGGAGTTGGAATGCCATAAGCCAAGGGTTTTTTTTTAATGGGATATAGAGTACCAGTTGGTCTTAGTCTGGTTATAGTAGTTCCAGTGTGAAAACTGTGTTCAACAGCTACAATTCCTCAGTAAGATCATGAGTCTGCTATATGTGTTTTGATGACAGTATGGATGGCAAAAATCAGTGTATTTTCTTAGAATCCCAGGGCTGTTTTTGTTGTCTTAAGCATCTAACGTTTGTTTTGACATGCAATGGAAGTACAATTTAGGCACTCTTTCTTATTTCCACATGTTCCAAAAGGACTGTTCCCTGGAGCATTTCAATTAGTGAGGCTGAAAGAATGGAGTAGAAATCAATTTTCTGGATTAAAAGAATCACGAAATAGGTATCAGCAGGGTATTATTAATTGTTTTTTTTTCTCTATGCTTACAGTGAAGCAGTTCTGGAAAGACTGAAGAGGTAAAGAAAAGAGGAGCTGACTTATGTGTTTACCAATAGTGAAACCTAAAACAAAATGCAGATGGATATAGAAAGTATCCAAAGAGTTTTTTTTCCTGTTACTTAAAATTTCAGAGTGTGCTATCTGAACCTAGCTCCCAGCACTACTTATTTCTGCCATGTCTGTATCATCTCTTTGCTGAATGCAGTGCTCAGCTCTAATTTTGTAATTTTTCTGACAGGTCTCTGAGTCCCCCTTTCATACCTTCACTGGTTTGATATTTTTCATTTCAGTTCCTAGATCAAGATGTTTATTGATGTGCAGCAGCATGTGACCTTCTGGGTAGTCTGTTGTCTTCTTTGGATGATTGCTCAAACATACTGTTTCCTCCCCACAAAACAGCTAAATATATATTTTATTGGCAAAGATGTGACCTTTTAATTCCCTTCCCTTTGGGCAAGGAAGTAGGGTGTGCTGCATGATGAATGGAACATTATGTGGCTCAGAAGAAAACTGATTGACAGTGGACTGCACCAGTTTTCTCTCTTCTGTCATATTATTGATCTCAACAGTGTTGTAGCAAAGGTTGATTTGACTGCAAAAGTGTTGTTTAGAAAAGGTTTTTCTATGACTTGTCTTGAATAAAGTTTAACCTGTGCTGTTATGTCAAACAAGGCATGTTTAAAGGAAGGCTTAGTTATCAGCATTAACTGTTCTTCTATGAGATTAATATTACGTGTGTTCTTATGTATGTTCTTACACTTCCTTATATGTGGCACTGGTCTTGGTTGAACTGCTGAAGTGTCAGAGCAGTTCAAGTGCTGTGAGTGTTGCAGTGGGAAAAGTGGCTGTTAAACCCACTTCTGGAATAATGCTTGTAGTGTATTAAAGGCACTTAATCCTGGATGCTCTCGAGGTAGCGACAGTGCCTTTATGTGAGCGGAATCCTTGCCGGGATGAATTGCAATGGTTTTACAACTCTCCCAAAGGACAGAGTTCTAGCTACCGCAGATAACCTCTTTCTGCTGGCTCCTCTAGGACAAGAGTTTCCCCAGGCATGGTGTACTAGCACCAATGAGAATAAAAGGCTAGACAGAGGGCTCTTCCCTGGGATAACAGCCGTTTATTGTGAGTCCAGTGTTGCGTTCTGAGGGTCCAGAGATATCCAGGTGGCTGGAGTAACCCAGAAGAAAGAGCAAGGAGGAAGCCCTGCAGGGCTCTTTTAAAGTGAAGTGGGACCAGGAAACAGTGGTCCTATGCAGGAACCTGTCTCATGTTCCTATGTTCCTGTCTCAGGAACATAGTTTTCCTATGCAGTGGGAAACTGCATAGTTCAAAGTGACCAGTGAAGGGGAACTTTCCAGGACATAACCGTCTATGGGATCCAAGATATGGGTACAGGTAACACAAGGGAAATACGGGATTTTACCACAGCTCAAGTAGAGGGTTCAGATATTGGAGGAAGAAGGCTGAGGGCTTTGCCTTGTCTTTCTTCCCACCAATCCTGAAGCTCAAAAGAAGCAGCTTCTGCCAAGCACGCTGCTACAGTGTATGTGATACATTTTTGATTTTTTTCTTGTTTTTTTTTAAATTGTTAAATATATGCATCTGTTTCCTTAAAGAGTCTTGAAAGCTTGTATAACTGAATTCTGTTTAGCAATACTTACCCCATCCCTTTCCTCAAAGGTTACTGGCTTCCTGGGAATGAATTGCCAGAACAGCACTGACACACCTGCGTTACAGCACTCACTCTCTTTCTCACTCCCTTCTAAATTTACTGGCTGCAGCTTACCTGTCTATTTTGTCTATACTTAGCACAGTAAGAATCAGCGAAATTTGAAAACAGCATGACTGACAGAAGCTGTTTTTATAGGGCCTTTTAGGTTACCAGCTGGAATCATATAATTAATGTGTTCACATTACCAACCCTGTGAAACCATCCATCTCATTTTAATGCACACAGACCTTGAGTCCTGTTGCTAACTGCAGCCTCTTCAGGAAGGCTGGTCTGCACAGAGCACCTCTCCCTTTCATTGTTTCAGTCTACTTCTGTCAGCCCCAATAAAGGAAATCTGACTGTTCACTTAAAACTATTAGAAATAAGAAGGCATAGAATAATACAGACTGAGAGAAACACTATTCACTCTATACAACTGAAGCTGCACCTCTCAGTTAGATGATACGCTAGTGAACATGATGCTGAAGGCTTGTTTTTTGGAAGCTTGTGGACCATCATGTTTTTACAGGTTAGACTTAGAGCAGAACAGGGCCTTCTTAAATTCATCTCCTTGGGACTTTTAATGAGATTAAGTTAAGCAGAACTAGCTGTTTGTGAGAGTTTAATCAAAATAAATGTCAGGACAAATTTTCAGAACAGAGTGTACCACTTGAAATTGCAAGATTTGTATATACCTTTCATGTAAATACTTCTTTTTTTGCCTATGTAAACATTAACAACTTCAGAAATGCTGGTCAGGTTGATACTCCAGGAGGTCATCTGATGCATGCTACTGGGCTCTGAAGCAAATCTATCTAGGCCATCATTGTCAAGTGTTTCCTTCCACGTGGTTCACAACTACATTGTGTAGTCATTCATGACTCAACAAGTTGTTTGGTCTGGCTTAATTTTGTGATTAAGTTCTGCAGCCTCATGTAAGTAGTCTCCTTAAGTTAAAAATGTGCTGCTCTATAAATAGGTAAAGGTGTAGTGCAAGAAATTGCTAGTGCATAGACATCCCTAAGCTAAAATAATCTACTATTGAAATATTTCCTTAAATTGTCTAGTTTTTAGCAGGCAGGCTGAAATTTCCTTATTTGTGAAGCAAATCACTTGTTCCATCCGTTGTGTTAATGAAGAAAACCTGATGATGGTGCTCTCCTTAAAACAGCTTTTAAATTATGTTAGAAGACAGTTTTGTCTTGCACAGTTTTGTGATGCACCCTATAAAATGTCTCCTATCTGTTCCTCCCCTGTTCTATCTTTTTTTGCAGGGTTGGAGTTGTGCTAAAATTTTATCTCGTTTGTATGTGCAGGTCTGTGTTTATAGGAGCAGGAATTTACATGTAGCTGAGAATATTGCATGCAAGTTTGTAAGAGCCGTTTCTTCTTGTGCTTGGAAAACTTTGAAACAGATGATGATGATGCCTGGTAAGCTTTCTGAAGAATTATGAAGTTACTGTACAGCTATCTAAATCTTTTTGCAAGATAGAAATATGTTCTTGTAATTACTAAAGATGGAGAGACAGCCATTTGCAGGGCAAAGAAACAATGAATGCAATGAAGAGAGTGTAATAGCAGATGTGATAAGATGGGGATATTACTTCTTATTTTAGAATCTTCTGCAAATTAATACAATGATTTCAGTGACTTCTGCTTAGATATGCTCAACCAAGAAGCAATGCAGCTTTTAAGCAATAATATTTTATCCTACACTGTCTTTAAAATTGATCAGGTGGTTGACAAATATGAAGAAAGTATAGATCTTATTTCATAAGGTCACAGATTGGAGGTCTATTAAAATCAGTGGTTTTAGTTCATTTTATGTTAGTTAGGCATTAGAATTATTTTAGTTTGGTTATGCATGAACATTATCTTGGAATTATTGTATTAGGCAAATATATTAGATTTCTCGAATGATTTGTGTATTTTTTTTGGTGCTTAGGAATTTAAATTTGGGGGTTTGGGAATATGACTTGCAATTTTTTTTTCATAGATGTTTACCTTTGCTGATGTATTCTGATTGGGATTACAGTGGAGAGTGGATCACAGATTAACAGATTCTCGGGGAGACTGTATATGAAATAATGATGGATGTGAGTCTCTCTGAAAACTTCCCCTCCCCTTCTGTGTTGCTTCTACAGCTCATTTGAAGCAGTGTTGGGTATAAGGGTGTCAGATGATCTTTCCCTTTGTTCCTTGGTTCTCTTTTTAATGCAGTACACTGGACTGTATACCATAGCAGTATGATGGTTTAGGTAGCTTGTCACACTCTGCCCTATCTTGGACACACAGCAGGCTGCCTGCCAAGTCGTGGTGATATAGTGTACCATACAGCTCACCTTAGCAAGGAAAACTTGCATAAAGCCAGGTGGCTGATCCGCTGCTTTTCACTGACTGAAATGACTGGCTCATGCCAGGTACTACTTCAGTCTCCTGGTACCTGGGACATGCTTCCTCTGATCAGCAAAGATGGGTGGGAGGGAAGTGCTTTTTCTCTTCTCTTTGTTGTTTATTTTTTGTTTGTTTTGTTTTTTAAAAATAAAAAAGGTAATGAACTTGGAACTTTCTGCCCTTTTAAATAGTTTTGATAGTCTTAGAAGTAAGAGGCCGTAAAGTTAAAGCTGTAAATACAGTGGAATAAAGACTGTAGAAAACTAGTAGTTTTAAGACCTTTGCTATTCTGCCATTTGCAGTTTATGCCGTCTTAAGACACCCCCCACTCCTTTATTTTACCTTCTATTTGAATATTTTCAATTTTCCTTCTCTGAATATAACAGCACAGAAAAAAATACCAGAAATATATGTTAAAGGTTTAGCTTATTAATCCGCTTTCTTTAATAAGCATAGTCTCTCAGCACTCTATGCTTAAGATTATGTTGGAAAACTTCTATTTAAAATATCTTTTATAAAATTGGGCATAGGGAGGAGTGGGGCCCGTGTGTTTGAGGAACTCAGAATGAATTTTGAAAACAGGAAATTGTATTGAAAATTAGAGACCAAAATGTCTTACCAGAGGTGTGGCTGCCTTTGCAGCAGTGACAGATATGTGTATCTGAAAGCAGAACAGCATCCTGTAACTTGAAGGACACTAAACAAACTCTCTAAAAAGGTATTTGTGTTTAAGGTCATAGCTGGCTGCAAAGGTCTTGCTTGTGCTGGTAGTAACTAGTTGTGTTGCTCGGAAATGATGTAAGGTTCCTTATGTATCAGCTCTTCAGCTAGATGATGGTAGGGTCCTCACAGAGGACTGCAGTGCTGAAAGTCAAAGTGTATGCATCTTAAGTTGAGGAGGTATTTCCTTTAGCTGTAACTTCTAATAATCTCTTAAGAATATGAGAACCAGCTGCTTGAAGGCACTGCTCCTCTTCCTCCCCACCCTATGCCCTTACTCTCTGAGCAAGCTCCTGTTCCAATTCCCTTGATCTTCTTAAAGGAAGCTTTGATACCTGAGCATAGGGATATGGCCACAGGGGATTAAAAGGATAAATTCCATATTCTGTGTATTAATATTTTCTTCTCCAGTCACAGAGCTTACATCCAGATGATTCTCAATGGCATTGCTATGACAAACACTGTTCAGTGTTGGCTGGAGAGTCTCTGTACTGTCAACTCCTCTGGTGATTTTTATCAAATGCTCTTTTTATGTTTTCAGTGCCACTGCTGTTCTGCTGGTTACTGGCAGTTGAAGGGAGACACATGTTGAGAACTATCATTTCAGCTTGACATAGAAGTGATTAATGTACTATTTATTTCATGCTGTTCACCTTTCAGACAGGATAGCTTTCTCTGTAAAAATATTTTCTGACTCCTAGTGTGGTTCTTCTATCAGGAAATGTGCTTTGTGCACACAGACTCAAGTGTAGACCAAAGTGGGGTCATTGTTAAGGTGATCCTTATGGCAGTAGTGAGCTTGAACTCAGCTTTTATTTGTTCTCTGTCCTGGTGGATGCTTGATAGTTGTTTGTGTCAGCTAATAATATGCAGCTCAGGCGGTGGCTTTAGTTGGCTCTTACAAGTGCAGTGGTACCACAGAAATGGATCAGGATGTTTGCTGTAGCTATCTATGTGTATTTATGAAGATGTTTCTGTTCAGTAAGGATCATCTTGAGTATGTTTCCCAAATGGTTTCTGGGAGTAGGCACACAGAATACTGGTGAATCAGAGTCTGAAAGACAGTGATATGGCATCAGTTTGAAATGAAGCAGTGCCTAGACAGCCATTGTCAATACTTAGAGTTGGTGTCTTTGTAATGATGACAGCCATGTTTGTAGAAGGCTGGAAAGGTTTCTCTGTGTGAAGATGAAGTGTTTTTCCAATGCAGCAAGCATATAAGTGCACTGTATTTCTTTAGTGTAGGGAGACTAATTTTAGTTAAGAGAGATCAGTATTTAAGTCTGACAGTTGTGGATTTCACTGTAGAACAGCTTTGCATAATTCCTTAGTTTGAATTCCAGGCTGAGCCATGTCCTAATGTATGGCAGAAGAACATTTTTTTACCACATTCAGTTAGGAGGCTGCACATAAGCCATTACAGTGGCCAGTTAAAAAGAAGTGTGACCTTGAAAGTCGGACCACTGGCAATAAGAGAGAAATAGAGCAAGACTGAAATCCTCACTTTTTTTCATCTCTTAAAATTGCTTTGCTGGTACAAGGTGGTATTTCCGTGTGTTTCAAACAATTACAGTCCATTTTAGGATAATGAGGAATTAATCTGTTTTCACTGTGTAGTGTAACAAGGAGAACACTCTGGAAAAAGCGCTCTCAGCCATTTCAAAGAAATGCATCTTAGAGGAAATACTGTGCTTAATGGATTACAGCAGGGACAACTAAGTAACAGTTCTGTATTGTGACTGTATTCCTTCACAGCGCTGTAAGGGTGGGATAGAATGTCTCCATATTTGAGAGCTTTTGCATCTGTAAAATAAAATGGGTGTAAATACATTAACAAAAGTGTGAAAATTACAAAGTATTCATAATTTTTAATGAAGTTATTGTCTAGAGGAGCAGAAGTTTGTCTCCTATACATTCTTTGCTTCTGCTTTCTAACTTTTGTAATCAGCTCTCTGTGCTCCATTTTGATCTGTACTACAGGATGTAATCAGCTGGAATCATTGTGTGTGAATAGAGTTGTAAAAACATAAACTTGTGACAATAGTAAGCTTTGAGGTACTTTTTAAAAGTATGTTTTTGTTTTAGAAACAACCCATCCCTGAAGATTGTTTTTATTTGAACATGTGGACAATGTCAGCTTAAATCACCTATAGATAGAAATAGCCACTTCTGCTACCACAATTTCTGATATCCAAATATTATTTTACTTTTATCTGAAGGTAGGTGAAAAGAGGCTTTTAACTGGAACTCTGACTGACAATAATCAGACCTAATATCTACATATACATTACTTCAGTCACATATACGTTACTTCAGGTACATCAATAATCCCAAAGATTTTTAACAAATACAATTTTTTTATTAATTTGCCATTCAGTTTATTGTTTAGTCTTTGTAGTCTCTGAGGAAGAACATTGTCTATATCTATTTCTAGGAATACTGAAACTAGTTTCATAATGCGGTAAGAGTTCTGTCTGCACTTGGGGACAACCTGAACAGTAAAAACTATTAAATGTGCTTATTTTCATGGAGAAATTATGCAATCTCACATCTTAATTCATAGTTCACAGACCACCGAGTATTGTTCTGAGGATTGTTCGTTGTTTAGACGTGATTAGATAAAGCTACTAAAAGTTGCACAGAAGTGTTCAGAACATCAGTTCTGAGGGATAGGAAAAAAGGACCCATATATACAGCTAGACCTTCATCTTAACTTCCTTACCAACATGACTGAAGTCTACATATGCATGTGTATTTCTGCTCAAATAGATTTTCATACTTGGATAAGAGATGATCCCTCTATTCAAGTCAGTCTGTTCTTTCAACTCTGTGAACTAGAGCTCCCATTCTCCACTTTGCTGACACTATGCTTGAAAAGCCATTATTTGCTTAACCGAGTGTTCTCTTTCTGTTCTCTAAGCTGAACAATCTAAGTGACATCAGCAGGTCCTGGTAAATCTTACCCTTGAGAACTTTATTCTAGTCAGACTCCTCAGGACACACTGATAATCTGATGTCCTTCTATTGAAGTGCCCCAAGCTGCACACAGTCCCTGAGGTGAGGCCACACCAGTGCAGTGTTGAGTGGGGCAGCTGTCTCCTTCAGCTGGCTCACACAATGTTATGGACTTGTCTATCAGTAAGCTGCACATTTTGTTCGGAAGAATACTGTGAGAGACAGTATAAAAATCTTCGCTAAAATCCCAAAACACCACATCTACTGGCTTCCCTTAGTCAATTTGGTGAGTGACCTTGTCATAAAAGAAAATTAAATTGGTGTGTCAGGACTTTCCTCTCATAAACTTGTGCTGTCTCTGACCAGTGACTGCATTGTGTCTTGTGTGTTTTTTTCAGTAACTCCCAGAATAAACTTTTCCATAATTTTATCAGGCACTGAAATGAGACTAACAGGCCTGTCATTACCAGGGTCTTGGTGGGGAAAGTGTTCCTTATTTCTGGGGTGTGTCCTAGGTGAAGCACATAGTCAGGTAGTCATGGCGCATCCTCAGCTTCAGGAAAATGGTGAGCAGGGAGAGTGTGTAACCTGAATGTTGTCCTGACAGAGGGTCATAACATGCTGTGTGGTGCTGACAAGGGATTTATAGGAAGATGAAGGCTAGTGGGAGCTAGCAGTAAGTTATTGTCTAAGCAAGGCAGTGATTCTAACTCCTTCTGATTCTACAACACTCTCTTCTGGTCTGGCAGTAGGACTAAGAAGCAGAAGCCTGAAAATAGTGCATGTACTGGCTTCCCCTGTGTTGAAAGCAGTGTTCCTTGAAACACATAGTTCCTTGAACTATCCTTGAACCTCTGTGTGTTATCTCTAGTGAAATGTTAAGTTGTCAAGACTGATGGTCTGCAGGACAATTTGATGTTGTGGTCCTAAAGGCACACTGATGGCCTTGAATAATTTCAAAAGCTGTTCACCCCTCCTTGCTTGATTGTGTTGCTGTGAGTGCTTTCTCTCTTTCATTTCCTGCTTCGTATAGAGCAGGAAGGACAACATATAGAGCCTGAACTGTGGTCCCTCCTATGTTCTGATATTTTGCTAGAAGCTAACTTTAACTTAGAAGCTTAACTTTAACTTGTAGTCCCAGATTTTTTTTTCCCAGACATGTAGTTTATATGTTTGGCTTAGTAAGCTACTGACCATGTATTGATATAAAGTAATTTTTCTAAAAACACTGCAAAATACAACTGCTGATGCTGCAGCAGGCAGCTCATGTTTATTTGCATTCATTAAATATGCTTCATCTTCTGTGTTTGTCTTGTAAAGTGTGGGACTTCACAGGCGAAGAGTGCTGGGCACAATATTATTATGTTGCTATTAATCTTACTTTGAGATGAACTGTAATTGTTTAACTTAGCCAGTTACTAGTAATAGCACTTGGATAGAGACTAATGCACCCAGAATTTTTCTGACTCTTTCAGGAAATTCCTGACAGTTCTGAAGAACACAATCTTTCAAAGGAAGGCAGCTATCCCCTCAAACTGCCATCTCTGGCAACAAGGTTTAGAGCCCACTGAAGGCAGTCAAAGAGAGGGAATGCTTGGGCATCTGAAAGAAGGATGACAGAGAGAGTTACTCACACCTCTGTATTGCATTGTGTTCTCATTGTGTCTTTTTCTTGGTCTGTGATTTGTCAGCTCTGTCTAAACCCTGTGAAACGGCTGGTAAAAGTGGCCCAAGCAGGGCTTTTGCGGACAGCCAGCCAGTCAGTTTAAAGTCTTCAAGGAATCTGTAGTGATCTGTGAGGAGAGCTTCATGGGGCTCCTTTTCACAGCAAATGAACAGATGTTTTTTTCTGTTTGAGATCATGCAGATTATACAACAGGAGCAGCACTTGTGTCCACACCAAGTGAGGTTGCATGGCTACTTCATGGTGGGAGCATGCACTTTTCATAGGCACAGAAAGGGGACATTTACTTGTTGCTACTTTCCTTTCAGCGGCTTTGTTGAGAGAATGACTACTCTTTTTGAAGTGAAACAGAGTTCTTAAAAAACAGCAACTTCATGAAGGATGATATTGTATAAATATATACATTGTAAATAACTGGCCCCCATTTTCTACACAATCAAAAGGAAGGCTAGAACCAGTAATTCTAAATCCCAGATGTTTGTCCTTCTATAAAATACAATTTTTTTTTAATTGTGCTGTCAAAGGATTGAACTGAATAAAATGACATGTTTTTTCCACAGAGAAAGTTAATTTCATGGTCTTTGATTAACGAAGAAGGTACATAAATTAATTTTCCTAAACATGCTGCAAAATACAACTGCTGATCTACTGACCAGCAGCAGGTGGCATTCATTAAATATTCTGCATTTTACCTTTCCATTAATTTTCAATTGTGTACAGAATATGATCTTAGGACATTGGTCTTTCCAGAGTCTAAAATTGCTTCTTGGTGTAACTATGGGGAGAAAGAGTTGATTGCTAATTCTGCTGCCAGTTAAGAGCAGTTACAAAAGACTAGGATGCAAGTCAGTGGTATTTTATGCCTACATGACATACAACTTAGTATGACTTTTTTTCTTTACCACATCTGTTATTGGAGTTAGTGACAGTGTTTTTTACTGATTACACATTAATATTACTTTTATTTTGCCATTCATTACGTGCAGTGGGAATAAGAACAAATACAAATCTTGCTGGTTTACTTGATTGCATACAACTGAACATGTTTAATGAAAACAATGATTAAACATTTTTTCCCGGGAGATGAACTTTAGGATCAAGGTGTACTTAGAAGTGTGTATAGATAAATTCTTTTTCTAACCTGTTCTCATATTTAGAGAATTTTTTAGTGATTACTGTTCAAAAACTTGGAATTTGGGCAAGGATATATGGTTGTATATGATAGATTTTTTTTTCTTAAAAATTATCACTGAACAGATTATCAGAGGAATTTTTTTTAATCAGAAGAAGAACTAGGAAAATTCTTACAGTTTTGAAAGTTATAGAAGTCTTATTAAAATTTGGAACTTGAAAAAAATTATTTGCTAAGAAAGGTGGTTGAAAACCACAGAAAATGTCTCTGAGCAAATAACTCTCTTGACATGACACTTTAAGAAAACCCCAAGCAAACCAAAACGAAAAAGGCTCCCATTTTTACTAGAAAGCTTTTCATTAAAAATTTGACAAATAGCTAAATGAAACAGGAGATTTGCTATAGGCAAGAAAGCATCCCTCAGTGTTGTACAGCATTCCTAGATGCTTGTGGTCTTACAGGATATCAAGGGAATGGAGTCATAGAGTGCTCAGAGTTGTATTACTGTTTTCTTCTAGCCTTTTTACAGAAGTCATTGACCTTCTTATCCAAGTGTCTCCTCTTAAGTTGCAAGACAAAACAGTTCCTTGCAGCTAACTTTATGAAATTTTGTCTTATTTCCTTAATACGGAATTGAAAATTATTTTTCTCTGGAGACTTGATCTCTTATTATTTGGTGGAAGTATTTTAATTTTACTTGAATGAGGACTAGCTAAAGTTTCAGTACTTCATATGATGAAGTAATTTACAGGATTCTTGGAATACATTGCATTCATGGAAAAATATTGGCCTTTATTTATTGATGTCTTTTGCTTTTTGTTGTTGGGTGGACATGCAGTAGATGTACAGGAATGATCTTACTGATGAAGCCAACAGTTAATTAAGGAATTATGTATTTAATGGTTGGTGATGGAGTACTAGTCATGCTGAAATACTTTACTTTCAAGGGTTACAAATCTACTTTGCATGGTGTATGAGATCGGGGTTGTTACTGGGTTGGATTTCCAGTACATTGCACTTCCTCTAAACCCCTCATACTTCTGCTACATTTAACAACTTAAAATAACTTAGTTCCTTGTTCTTCCTGATAGACCTGTGGTACTACAGTTGCTTGACTGACCTTAATTTTGAATTAGAAAATGTATTTGCTTAGGTCAGTGCAGTTAAGATATGTAGAAAAAAAGTGACTTTGAGAAGTGAATTCTGTCTTCCATACATGTGCTCTGTTTGCAGGTGAGAGAGGGGTTTTTCTCTCTATTTGGCAGCATCACAGCTCATGCTAACAAGTGAAAAACAAAGCTGCATTCAGTGTAATTCCCCTCTCCCTGCCTCCCACCAGGAATCACTTTCAATAATAACACTTTTGAGGTAGTGCTTCTGATGAACCAGGAGGCAAAACAAGCCATTTGCGATTTTGCCAGTTATTTGGTTTCTAGAAGGATTTTCCTTTGCATATAGAGATGGCTGTTGAGATGTAAAGATATATAGGCAGGAAAGAAAGCCTTGGTTAATAAAGTGAGTAATTTCTAAGTTACTTTCTTGTTTTCCATTAAAATATTGATTGGACTGCAGTTTCTAGGATGAAGGTGCAAGTTCCCCAAAGAGATGTATACTGCTGTTGGCTGGATGTGTTAATAGGGTAGGTATTACATATATATGAGGTGCTAGGTCCTTAGCTACTTATTTGCCTGTGCAGCCATACAAATATATTGGCACACTCCTGTCCATGCATGTATACCTATAGCTCTTTTTTTTTGGGGGGTGGGGGGTTTAAGAATTTGGATTAGCACTTAAATCTCCAGTTGTCACATGCAAATTTCTGGGGCTTATAGTCAATCCCAAGGTAAGCGTAAATGTTGTGCTGTTATGAGAAATGACAAACAGAATGCGTGTGTATAAAAACAGACTGTCTGTATGAAGTGGTTCTTTCTCTCAGTAATGTATCATTTGCAAAATTTTGTCCCATTCTGGGAAGTATTTAAATGGAAACATGGCTCAAATGAGGAGAGTCCAAGCCCAGCTACCACAGCCATCAGAAGAAAGCCTGTAGATAGAAGGGACTTTCTGGAATGGTTTAGATGAGAACAGATAAAAGTAAGGGGAGGAGTATGGTTTCAAAGACTTAAAAAGGAACTACAGGGGAAAAAAAAAAGAAAACTTAAGTGCTGTGGTTATTACTTGTTCTCTCTGCTGAAGGCACTGTAAGGAGTGGAACTGATTTTATTTGATGGCTACAGCATCTCAATCACAAGGTGTCTTTAAGAAGAGACTTCAAAGTATCTGTCAGGAGTGATATCAGTAGCTTTTGCCCTTACTTTATGGAAATAGTCTAGTTGATTTTTGGAAAGTGCTTTCAGTGTTGCTTCTCACTTGTTCAGATCTTAAACACCCTGAAAGTTGAATATTATTTCATTGTCTGTGGTAGATGACATTGCTTCATCAGGTCCTTTCACAGATACTACTTGTCAGAACCCCAGGATTTATTCGCTGCCATCTTTACACTTGAATTCCATTTAAAAGATAGGCTGCCTGTAGATGGTATCAGAAGTGTAGTTATTTTCCTTCCACATTTGGAAAGGAGAAGGAAGACTCCAAAGCCAGGGCCAAGTACTGCTTGCCTATGAGAGAAAGGTTCCAAGGAGGCAAGAGTTTGGCAGTACTCTCTTTTCCAGTTTCTCTTGTTGCATAGAAAGGTAGTATTGAAACATTGCATGCAGATAATTTTATTTCAAGAAATTCATAGCTTTTAAAGTTGAGGGGTAATTTTCTAAATTGCCAAGATAAAGCTTAAAAAATAAACTCTGCTGCTAACTCAATTTGGAGGAGAGGGACGTGCTTCTTGGACATATATTTGTTTTAGTAGCATAGAAACTAAATTTTTATAGACCTGCTTGCCAGTGTTTGGTTTCTTTCTATTTGGCCTGTGTGTGGGATTTTTTTGGGTAAGAGTTTTTTCTTCAGTTTCAGTGAGGCTATGTGTTTCTTCAGTGATATTTTTACATGCAAGTCGAGCAAGTACAGCTCTAGTAAGTACTGAGTTGGTAGACTGTCAAGTTAGAAAAGCAAACATGCCGCAGGAGATATGACAGCAAGTTAATTTTCATAGTGTTTTTCTCTACTGTGCTTTTGCTGACTAAGTATGTTACAGTGGTGTTTAGAGGAACTGTATAAAGTTGTTGATTTCCTTTTAAAATTTTTTTGGCAAGATATATATTGAGATCACGATCACTGATACAGCAGATGTAGTTCTGTAGTTTAAAATAACCAGTAAAATATATTGATAAGAGTTAGGATAGAATATACTTCTCTAAATCCTCAGTACTTCTGAAAATATTAGGAAACACTTGGGCAAGCCATCCTTTTATGTGTATAGAACCTGAAATGGATCTGCTTCCTGTATTTCTTTAGTCCTCTTTTGCCACAAATCTTCTTTACCTGTTTTATTCTTCACAAATTAATTTCCTTCAGTGGGAAGTTTCCAGCAAGATCAGAACAGATTCCAACAGAATCTGAGTCTTATGTATTTTTCCTTATTTCTCTCCATGTTTTACTTAAACCTTTAAAATTTGGCATGGCTAGCTAACTGCCAGAATAGTGGATGAATGCTCCTTAGGTTCAGAAAAACCAATGGTCTCATAGCAAGGGGAGCCTCTATTTAGTTTGAGTCACAAAGCTTGGTGCTTTCAGTGCCTTCTATAAAAAAAGCTTGCAGTCAAAAACATAGTACTATTGGCATAATTTCTGTATATATGAGGTGGCAGCAGTGATTAAACAAACATGACTTTAAAGCATGGCTAAATTCTAAAAACTGACTTGTAAATTAATGCCTTCACTGACTGTTTGCTCTGTATGTGTGTGAAGACATGAAGTATAATAGACAAAACAGACAAAAATAACATTATTCCTAGTCCTGTCAGCAACAGAGTAAACTGGCTACTGTTTCTCCCTAAGCATCATCATAACTGTTGTATGAGTTACAGGGCCAATGATTCTTACCCGTGCTAACCCTCACAAGCTTGTGTTGCAGCAGTCTCTGCTGATGAAGTGACTTACACAAGCTTTATGACAACAATGTGCATGAAAATAAGACTGAACTTGTCTGGTTTTGTGGGTGTTCTTTTAAAATAGCTTACAGACTTTTTTTCCTTCATAATCACATCTGTACATTTGCTGCTATATCTTTTAGCCTGTAGCAGATCTGCAGAAAGATATAGACTGAATACAAATAAATCAGAAACATAAAATGGAAAACATCACTGTTGGCTGTGAACACAGAGTAAATTATCAACAAAACACACTTGCAACCTCCAATAACTTTATTTTTAGAGTGATGTTGAGGTAGAAGCAATGTCTTGTGGTGGGCACTTAGAGCTTAGCTTCTAAACTGTCCAAAATTATGCTTTAAAAAACTTTCACCTGAAATAAGCAGTCTAGAGGTGGTTGCTGACTGCTGAAACTTGCTATTTGTCAATCAGACAGCACATAGGATATTATTTTTGAGAAACTGTACTTACATTGCTGCTGCAAACTCTAGGGATCAGGATATCCCTGTAAACCAAATAAGCACCATTATGTGCATATATATAAAATGAAGATTTTATAAATTTATAATTTATAATTTATAAAATTAAGACCAGTGTCATAGCAAGAGTTATGTTTCAGACCTGGGAAATACATTTAGGCATTAACAATCTGCAATTTGAAAGCTAGATGCCAGCTTGTAGACTGGCCTTTCTATTTTAAGAGATTGATAAAAATGATAGCAATTCTTGATGAAGTTTGAGCTTTGTCGTTGCTAATGATTATGCCATTGTTATTTATGCCTGTAAATGAAGGTTGTAAAGATGAAAAGAGATGAAGCTTCAGAAGCAGCTTCTGGGACTCCATCCTCAGAGGAGTAAATCTGAGATCAGGGGCCAGTCCTTGCAGGACCCTGCTGTTCCTCTCAGGGGTTTCTCTCTCCATTGGTTTGCTTTTCAAAGGAGATAACTGTATATATTACACTAATTAATATATTTTAATAAGAGGAACACTATTCCCACTAGTTCCTCTGAATTAAAGCCCTTCATGGTAAATTTGGACAATAGAAGTGCTGTAAATGTTTTTATTACAAGTGATTTTTTACAGATTTTATGGTGTTCTCTTTACCTCCCTTTCTCTTAAAAGTAAGATTAACGTTTCTGCAAGACGAGGCCCCAGTTTGGCCTCATTAGGTTTGCTTTTTGCCCTTGGTACCCCTGTGGTGATGGGAAACTGGTCTGTAGTCTTTGGGGGATTTGTTAGTGTGAAGGGGAAAAGAGGAAATGCCTTTGTGATCTAGATTAATTCAAATAGGAGGGTGGCTGTTGGCTGTTTCTCTTCTATGGAAGTGCAAAGGCGCATAAAAATTGCTTGAATGTGTCAGTTAGGGGGCTGATTTTTGTAACTAGTGGATTATAGCTTATCTTCAGATTTAAGTAATTTAACTTCTTAAATGAATTACATAAAGGCATATCTTAGAACAGCATTTGTTATTTTATATGATCTTTGAAATGTGAGTCTAAAATAAGAAAATTCATAATTATGTTGTAAGAGTTTTGAAAGGGTAAGTAATGATTTTCATTAAATTGCTTTGAGAGGGTTTTGTAACTGTCAGCAGTTTTAGTGTGATTTTGATGTTGGTTTTGTTTTTCTTTTTATATAGAACAGAATGTTAATGATATTTAGTGAATTCTAAAGAATGCAGCAGTTGTTTATCACTTAAAAGTGATAAACAGTTTCTTACATCATATCTGTGCACTGCAAAGGAAGCTTTCATATGTCATCAGTAACTTTTTGGTGTAGGAAATCTTGGTGGGTGTCTCTAAACTGTTTCCTATCCCCAGTGAATATAATTGGCAACAAGCTGCTAAGAGATGTTTTGGAAGAATAGTCTTAACTGCTTGCAGAGGTAGGAATATTTTAGTATAGAGATGGTGTGTTTCCAAACACAGTACTGAATTCTGTTAGTTTTTCAAATTCAAATTATGTTCCTAGCCAGTTCTTAAGGTGCTATTTCCTATGTGGAACAGATTATAACAGTGACCAAGAAGTGGTATATAGCTATAGTCTAACGTATAGTGTGTTTATTCCTTCTGGTATTGTCATAGTGCTTAGGAACTCTGCTAAAGACCAATATTTTGTTTCTCCAAGTAATGTATAAAGGAAATGGGAAGGTGGGTGAAGTGAGAGGCAGTATCTATTCCTGACAGTTTAAAACCAGTGTGAAGATAGAAAGTTAAGTTCAATACAGGCCCATGGGGACTTTGAGAAAGATAATGAGGAAGCTTTGCTGATCCTTGTAAAAGTCCTATAAAATGGCAAAGACAGGATGGTACTGTTTTGAAAACTAGAAAAAACAAAAGTGGGCAGACACTTCTGTTTGCTCTTTTGGCATTGAGACTGGTGTTTTGGAGATGAGATTATTTGGAATGTGGAAAAACTTGATTGGTAAGCATTGATCCACTTGAGAAAGAAGCACCAACAGAGATATGGAGAGACGGGAGACGTAGGCATAGAATTCCATACAGGTGTTCACGTCTGCCTTGAATCCAAGGTGACGTGCAAACTGTGTTCCTGAGTGACCAAGAATTTATGCACTGCTTTTGAATTGGGAGACGTGGAGAGAAGTGTTGTGATGGAAGGGTCAGGATGTCTGTTTTTATTCTGAGTTGAGAAATAAGAGATAACTAGGCATACGCTACATGTTATCCCTGGACACTGTTATGAATTCAGTATAGAATTCTCCATCTTGGTCATAATATCGAATTGGAAAATTTGAGACAACTTAAAGAATATTAATGGAGGTAGAAGTTGTAAGAGCCAAAGAAAGAAAAAAACCCAGAGGCTTCCTCAGCCACCCTGACTTAAGGGGATACAAATATTTGACCATCCTTAGAACTAAACCATGTTCTGAAAGCTGTCTGCCTGTAACTGGGTCCTTTACCCAGTTTCATGGGTTTGTTCTATACAAGTTTTGTGTTTTCATAATTCTTATGTATTTTAATTGGTTTTGATAAGGTTACTACTTTCTGAATAGTTTCTAATTCTTCTGAAATGCTGCATGGCCAATCATTTTAATGAAATTAGGAGAAGTGGAATTTTAAATACCAAGAGATGGCTGGATTTCTGAAGCTTTTCTGGAGCCTGCTTCTCACTGATGTAATTGAAAAAGGCATTAGGTGTTGAGATGAATGTAGGTGCAAGTCCTTACTATGATCATGTGTGTCAAACATCTTGCCTTATGAACACAAATACACACACTTAAAAAGTTTGTTACACCAGGGCCAAGATGTGAGAGACAAGTATCTATTTCTTCACCAAATGTATGAAAAATACTCTCACAGTTACCCTTAGTTCTGTCTCATGCATGACTGAAAATTGCTATTCCATTGGCAATGATACTTTGCCTCTAGTACAGCCCAGTTGTACCAGACTTAATGACAGAACCACCAAGCCAAGAGCATTTAGTCTAGACTCTGAGTACTTTGGACTCTTTCACTTCCAAAATATCAAATTGGTCAATGATCTGGGAAGACAAACAAAAAAATAGCTGCACAGGTAGAGCATGTTTAGGACTTAAAATTCTGGCTTTTAACATCAGGTACTATCATGTAACCAGGCTCTGCTGAAATGAGTAAATCTCAGACCTCTCCATCTTGGTGACACTGTTCAAATTGAAAATGTCACAGATGTCGCCATCTGAGCATAATGCATGAACATGGAGCTTTAATGACATTTCTTAAAATTGAGTTTACAAATGATCAGATTTGCTTGGAATTAGGATGCAGTCCCATTGCTGTTCAAAACAACAATGAATCGTCAGTTTATTTGCTGAATATTCACGCATCCTTCATGCAACAGACAACATGATTTGCTCTGAAACAATAGAATACATTTATTATTTGAACATAGAATGCACTTCAGAGTCTGAGACACAGTGATGCATAACACATGACTTCGAGCTAGTATTTCAAGGCCTGAATCTGTAAAGCAGTTGCAGAAGTAGAAAGATCTGGTTTGGGCAGTTTTTCTGTCTCTTGAGTGGTACAAATATGGCCTAGCTTTGCAGTGGAACTGCAGTATACTCACTCATTAAATTTGAACTGTAGAGTTCTCAGAGTGAGTGAATAAGAGGATTTAAGAAAACTTTGAACTGTCCACCCCCTGCAGACCTCAGATCCTGCATTTATTGCATGCAGTATTAAAAGCTTCTAAAAAGCACTTTTTGTATGACAATGAGGTTGCTTTAGACCTTTTGTGAAGATGCACATCAGCATGCTGTTGGATTTTTTTTCCTGGCTAGGAACTCTGACAGTTTAAACTCTGCAATCTCAGTCGAAATCTAAGTTTAGCAGACCTTCTTTGGTGAAGAATGTGATTTGATTTCTGAGGTGAGTTTGTGAGAATTTGAGCCAATGGATGTTTTCAGCACAATATAATATTTGCAGCTGAGGTTTTTTGTTGGCTCAAGCTGAAGTTTGAATACAGACTCTGGGATTGGACCCTGGCAAATTAACTCACCCCAATCTGAAACAAATCAATACAATCACAAGAGGCTGAGATGGTTATAAAAAAAACAAGCCACCCAAAACCAACACAGGATTTCTAGGAAGTGTTACTGGCATTTCTTTACAGCTATAGTGTGTAGTAGCTTCTTCTGATAGGAAGTTGGGAGAATTTTTCTGAATTTGCTTTACAAGAATGTTTTTCTCTCCCTGAGAAAAATGTGTCAAAGGGTTGTTTTCATCATGTGAGATGAGAAGTTGATGTTAGTAGTAGGGGTGGTAGGAGAGGCTTTTGTACATACAGTCTAACAGATGAAGAGAAGCCAACGGGGAAAGACTGTGACAATGACTTGTCTTGTAATTTCTGGATGTTCAACTTCATTCTGCTTCTTTGCATTCAGAATCAATCATGATAGTAAGCAAGTTTAAGATGCTGTTTTATTCCTGAATTATGTCTTGTTTTCCTATGTGCAATGGCAGTTCCAGTGCGAAGGTCATCACAGGTTTCTCATACCTATTGAAATGTAAAAGCAAAACCATGTGTTTTTGAGGATGTTGCTCCACAACTTGTGTGTTTGCTTTAAAGCAACTAAATGTATTGCAGGAAAAAATTTTTTCTTTTTATTTGGCTCTCCTGAAAGTGATGGAAGCTTCTTTAGAAGAACCCAACTGCAAACAGCCAAAACTTCCCTCAGCTAATACAGTTACCTTAAAATAGAATGATGCACTTGGAGTAGTGTTGCAGTGAACCAGACATGTTCCATGTAGTACTGTTTCATTGGTCCCAGGTCTGGAACCAACTTTCTCAAAAATAAGGTGTGTTAATGATACATCCTCTGTGTGTGTGTCTGATATGGTTGCTAAACTTGAAACTGTTTAAAGATAAAAGTGCTACTTGTGAATAGAAAGGAAAGCTTGTATTCCCATCTGCAATTCCAGATAAAACTTGCTGTTTGTAAAACATACCAACAAGTAGGCATTCTGTACACCTCATCTGGTGTCATCGCTACCTGATGCGCTAGTTTGTGCCTCATGGAATATTAATTCCAGTATAAATCAGGTGCATGGATTTCACAGACATATATTGCTTTTTCCAGTCTGAGGGTTGTTTCTCCAAGAGATGATGAAAAGCAGGTAAGCGTGCCTCTGTTCAGGCAAATTTTTCTGTGCTAGTCTTTTGACTGGAAAGGAGAATGTGTTAAAATCTATTCTTATATACTGTTGTCGGTGTGATTGGGTGTAAAATGAGGGCACTCAGAGTTAAGAGGGCTGATATAGTCACAGTACCTACTCAAAAGAAAAAAAAGCCAAACTGAATAGAACTATTTTTTCCGTCTGTACATAACTGCTCCTGATGCATAATCGTTGTCCCTAGTGCTGTTACTGAATGATGTGAGTGCAGAGGGTCACTAAATGATCTGATTTTGCTGAAATGCTCAAAAATCAAGAGGTGTCATACCCTTCTGTCTGTGTACCTATGTTTCTGCATGGCCTGCTGGTGAAGAATAGTTCTGTTATTCCTCTGAATTTACGTGAACTTCAGAGGGAAAAGAAGTCCATTACTAGAAGTAATTTTTTGGAACAGCATGTCTGTACTATAAGTGGATTTGCTGTGATTCTTATTGCCCATACTAATATGATAGCTTTTCTACTGGTTCCAGATGTGTAAAACACAATATGGGGTGGGGAGGAAAAAGTATAATGAAAAACTTCTGGATTTCCCTATCATAGACAATTGATGTAATTTAACAAAAAAAGCTTATGGAAGTTCATATGATACTTAATGGAAATGCAGTTATTTGATTAGATTCCCTCAAGGAATATAGAGGGGAAGAAAACCTAATTCTGGACCCTCCATATGGGGCCGTATGAGTGCTACTAGACAGTTTGCCCATAAATGCAACTTGCTTCATATATGAAAAGGAAGAGATTTTAGACCAGAAATTGTACTGTAAGTGGAAATACATCTGAAAGGATTCCCGAACTATGAAACCACAGAGAAAACTGATGATGGTTACCCTCTTACCCTCCATGCCCAGTTCTCCTTGTGGAACCAGAGCTCTCTGGACTCTGCTCTAATACAGAGATGATTACCTTAATTCTTACCTGATTGCAGATAACTGCTAATTTTTCTGTGATACACAGAAAGCTGCAGCCGTTTCTGCTGTCATCTCTACTTCTGCAGCTTTGGAGTATTGCCTTGTGTGTCAACAGCCATTCATCTGTTAGTTTACTAGAGTCTAAAATTTAGCCAGATATACACACTTCAGGGATACTGTTGATCAGTAGTTTAAATATTTAAATTAACCTGTGCCTCTTTGTAAAACAAGATAAACTCATCAGTTTCCACACCAATGGTTAATGTGAAGAAAACTCAAAAGTACATTTCACTAAATAAAAACTAAACTGAATAGAAACAGCTATAGCAGCTATAGCACTGCATCAGATATGTGGAGAGCTGGGAAAAAATGACTTTTTAAAACTTATTATTGTTGACAACCGTGTGCTTTCTTCCTTAGTATTTGAAGATAGATCTACTTAGGTTTTAGGTGAAGTGTTAATAAAAGATGTAGATACACAAAATATTTTGTAAGAACTCCTCATTGTTCATTCTGGCAAATGCTTAGTCCTGCAAAATCATAACAGTATAATCTAGTTAGCCACTGCATGTATGTTTTATGTTATGGATTAACATTTCGTATTATTATCTGGGGAATGGGGAGAAAGTGTCTTTTTGATTTGTGTAGCTGCAGGTGCACATTAATAGCTTTAAAATGCCAAACTAGAACTTGAAAGCATTCTTAATGGTAAGGTGATTTCCTTCTTAATTGCATTTCAGACAGAGGGCAAAAGTTGGTTTTTGAATTTAACTGTGAGACAGGTTTCAAATTAAGTTTAGAAAAAGCTGCACTCTTGAAATGACAGATGACAGGACTCTGTTTCTCATAATTTAGGCAAATGAGGCTGGCTTAGCAACGCAAATCTTTTTATTGTATGTAAAGGGAATAGTGCAGAAATAAAACCCCTGAACCCAAGTGGTGCTATGAAAAAAATTATAATGGTATAAAACTGTAAAAGTTACTTACTTACAAAATCATTTGCCTGCAAATGGAATGCTTTTTATCCTGAAATATGTGTGTCCTGAGATGTTTCAATGATCAAACAGACTTTCAAAATACTTTATCCTGGCAAGTGAAGGAGCTGGATATAGGGTGACTTTCAGATCAGTTTGGGTGAGATGTTTCCTATCGTTACTTTGACAAATAAGGGGGACGTGTCAGAGGTAATGCTTTCATCACTTCAGACACATTATTATTCTAACCATCTCAGGTAGTCTGTGTGCTCTTAAAACTGGGTCTTTGGAAATAATACGTAATTTTAATACATTTTTAATGGTGTAGCATAGAGTAATATAACCATAGTTTGTCTTCATTAGCATTCTGTGTGTTAAGCATGAATTTCACTGTATTGACTAACATGACTCCAGGGAATTTCCTTTATACTTGTTGGTTTTACACTTCAAAAGTGATTGGAGTCCCAAAACTGTTTCAGAAAACAGATTGACTGTAGCATCCTCTCTGCAGAGGAGAAATTAAGCTCCTTGTTGTAAGAGGTGGTGTGAGGATGCAGAGGATAGAGGAGAATAAAAAAAAAAAGGCATTGAAAATACCTCTTGTTTATTTAATAGGTTTTGAGATGTATAGTTTTTCTGTAAGTTTTTGCAGGAAATAGCTTTAGGGATGTGATTAAAGGAGATTATGTTGGTATGGTCAGGTCCTTTACTTTGTACCTGCAAAATTTCAACCCTGAGAATGAAAAAAAATACTCATCTACAAAAAAAAAAAAAAAAGGACACCCAATGCAGTAATTAACAAGTGTGCTTATTTTTAAGAAACTTTATTAACTCTCTCTTTTGTTTTCTTTCTGTATGCTTTGTGGGAGATGAAAAAGAAGGGTTTCTTCTGTAGCTTGTTGCATAACCTTTTCATGAAAAATAATACTTAAATCAAGTTTCTGGCCCTTACAGAAAAATCGACTATGGAAAAAAACCAGAGACTTCAGTTCTTGAAAGGAAATGGGCAGTCTATACCATGATAGAATGAAATTGTTTAAATCCTCAAAGAGCACTTAAAGACAGTCTCTAAATCACCAGCAAAACAAAGTCATTCTTTGGGTCTTGGGGCTTGTGGGATTCTGAATTTCAAGTGCTACTGCTCAGGATCCCAAGTGGGAAAGCTGTCTGCTTCTAAGAAATGAGAAAAGTATTATTAAAATTAAAAAATCCTAAAATTTAAAATTAGAAGTTTATGCTATAGTTAAACATCAAGGATTGACTGAATCCCTTTACTAAAAGATCACACTGTTTCCATGAAAAATCAGTAGCTAGTGGTTTTGTGTATTTGGTGACTGTAGAAACTCAAATGTATTTTATAGTTTATTATGAATAAATTAATTTGCATCAGTTTAAAGTGCACCAGACAGACCAATCTAGACTGTACATATTCATATTTATTCTGACATCGTTTAAGAGCACTGACCTGTAATTATTTTTTTCATAGGAAGAAGGATTGAGAAGAAAATAATTAAGCAGGACAGTCATTCTCAAGGCTATCATCTGATTAATGCTGCATTATCAGACATGTTAATAATTGAGGTCACATCTCCCTTTTCAGGGAGTAAAAGCATCCAAAATCCCAGTAAGTTTTCGGTAGAGTAAATGAGGAGAAATAGTTTGTCTTAGATGTTTAATTGGAAATTTTTAGTTGGGGTAATTGCTTACGAGAATATTAAAAAAAAAGACTGAAGAATGAATGGCTTAAGAAAAGCTGGGCTGAAAACTAAGTAATGTTTTTTATGCAAATGTATGCAGGGAAGCAGTTTGTTGCTGAGCATTGGAAGACAGTTATTGGAATGAAGAGACTAAAGAACTCCCATTGTATTGGGTATAGCTGCAAATCTCTTTATTTCCATGCTCCAAAAGTGCCATAAATTTATTGCAGGCTTACTGGGGCTTTTCTTGACTTCTGTAGCAGGAGTAACTAGAAGCTTTTTCTTAACTCTACATGTATGGGTTCTCCTTCCCTTCAACACTTTCCATTACAACTTTTGCTCTCTAATCTTCTGTTTGCACGGCCATTTTTATGTAGTGAAGTTGTAGGTAAATTTCTACAGAAGCATATTACTTGGTGTATTCATTTTTAGTGATGCTCAAAAAAAATATGATTAAACAGAGTTCAGTTTTTGATGGGCTGATGGACTTTGCCTTTTTGGCTAAAGCAGAATTACAGGGCAGGGGAATGAGTTAGGAGAAGAAAGTTTAAGTGAGAATGTGACAACACATACACAGATCTGTGTGTTGACTTGGTATTTTCCATTCAAGTCTTTTGATGGAGTTTTTTTCTGGTTCTTTCCAAGGATCCAGGCAAAGCAGCTGTTTTATGGCTTGTATTTAGAATAGTTTATTAAACCAGTCAAGCTGATTCCTTTTTGTACACATAGCCAGACATCTGCCATGTCTCCCTCAAGAGCGCATTATGGAAAGCATTTTCCAAAGGGAGCTAGATCTTTGTGCCTCCTGAAGTCACTTAATAGTCTTTTTGGCAATGATGAGCAAACCCGTGGCCATCTTTGGTAGGGATGTGAGGATTTCCCTGTAGATGTATGCGAACCTGCACTTCCTGTTAGTGTAGGTCACCTTAATGATAATTGGAGTGATCTGTGTATACAGGCATTGGGGAAACCCCCATTGTTAGCTTGAGGATTTGTCACAATGCATTGCAAATCACTCGAAACCATTAGTCAGGGACTGGATCATATTGTATTAAATGTTGGTTAGCCCAAATGAAGACAAAGTCTGTTTTGATTTGGTTTTGTTTTTAAGAACTGTGTTGCAAGCAAAGGGTGCAAACAAAAAATGGTAGGGGAAATAGAACCACAGAAACATGTAAAAGAAGAGTGATCCTTGGGGAGCATCATGTTGCCTTGTTGTCATGCCTCACATAAAAAGGTATGAAGGGAGAGTTGCTGAGGACTGAGCAAATGCAGTAGATGAAGGCCTGATAGATACCTGGCAATGAGAAATTGAGAGAGTCTGGAATTGGAAATGCGAGGGGAAGAAGGTAGAGGATGGCAGAATGGGACAATGAGAAGAGAGAGGCTGAGGTGAAGGAATGATAATAAACAGCAGAACAGGGGAAAAAAAGATGAATATATAAAAATGCCAAGTGATAATGGTAGTTTCACACAGTTTTCAATATGTGAGCCTTGGTTGTGAGAAGTCTTTGGGGAACAGCTTTTGGTCACTCATTTTGGCGAATCAGGTGCGTTAGTGAGACACTGAAATGAGATTGTGCACCTAAATTAACCCATGTTTACCAGTTTTATCACTGACACAGTGCACAGCTGAGGGAGTTTAATCTTCTGCAACTTAACTTGTGCTTGTTGTGATTCTCTCAAGGAGCAGTGCTGACCTGGAGGTTGAGGTATGGCTGACGTGTTAGTTTCATTGTTAGGCTCAGTTTGACTTGAAAACGAAAATTTTTGTTTCGTGAAGCTTAAAAATAAAATGAGGGCAGCGTATGTTCATTGCTAAGAATTTAGAATTAATTCTGGAAGGAGGAAGAAGTTGTTTCTTGGAGACAATTCTCCATTCAAAAAAATATATAGAATAATAGTATAATTTGGGTTGGACAGGACCTTTTAAAGGTCATGTAGTCTACACCCCTTGCCATGAGCAGAGATGTCTTCTACTAGAGCAGGTTGCTCAGGCCCTGTCTGACCTGACATTGAGTATTCCCAGGAATGGGGCATTCGTCACCTCTGAGTGATGTGTTTCAGTGTTTACCACCCTCATTGTAAAAAGTTCTTCCTTATACCTACTCTAACTTCTTCTGGTTTAAAACCATCAACCTGTGTCTTATTGCAGTAGTTGCCACTAAAAAGTGTATCCTCATCTTTCTTATACTCCCCTCCCCCTTTAAATATTGAAAGGCTGCAGTGAGATCTCCCCAGAGCCTTCTCTTCTCCAGGCTGAACAACCGCCACTCTCTGTCTTCAATAGGAGAGGTGCTCCAGCCTCTGACCATCTGTGCAGCCCTTCTCTAGACCTAGTCCAGAAAGTCCATGTCTTTCCTGTGCTGAGGACCCCAGAGTTGGAAGCAGCACTCCAGGTGGGGTCTCCTTGGAGTGGAGGAGGTGAATCACTTACATTGAGGTTTTCCAAACTGTCTGGTAAATGTTTTGGTAAACAATACATTTCTCTTTCTTACAGTACAATAGAATTTGAGTATGTTTATGTGATACACATAATAATATTTTCTGGTGTTCTTCTAGGTAATTATATATATTGTGTTGTAAGGGAGAAATATCGTATGTGCATAAATGAAGTGCAGTGGGCCTGCGTGATAATATGTTTTCAGTTCACACACAGTCTTACAAAAAAATTCTTGCTGTTTTTAGCTTTGGTTGTAAGCTATTAATAAATTTGTGGCTGTTTTAGTGCACAAGTAAAGCACCTGCTTGTAAAAATGCTAGCTAGAATTGAGAATGAAAATCAACTTTCAGCCCTAGATTGCTCATGCTTTATTTTAGTGAGCTGTACACATGGCAGTCTTCTTCGGCTGTTGGCTTACAAGAAAAGCAGAGTGATGAGATGCATGAGAAGTGTGTTGCAAAGACATATGGTATCCCACTTAGGTGCTTTGGAGCAGTGATGTTGTTTTTACAAAATCTGATCTGCTTGAGAGAAAAAGCAAGACTCTGTTAGTAACACGCAAGACGAAGTTTGTTGCCTACGTGTATTACTCTCTGCAGAACTGGAAAATCTCAAAGAAGGATACAAGAATGTGGAATGTTAAGCTACAAAGTACAGTTGTTACACTAAAGAAGATTTATGAACCCATTAGGATCTTAAGCAGATAAATGAAAGATACTGATGTGTTTGGTTGGGGGTGAGATTTGAGTTATTGGGGTTTCCCTTACACTACTTCAACAACAGTTGCAAAATGTCTCCTGTACTGTAAATTAGAAATAAGCTACTTTAAGTAAGACCATCTGGGAGTATAAAGGGCACTGAAATTTGGGGAAAACACCAAAGTGCAAGCAGTATTTTTGTATATTTATGTTTGTAGTTGGTTGTTTTCAAGGAAGGGTCTCCAGAGCAGCACAATGAATAGAATGAAGTAATTAAATGAGTATTGCTGTCAGGATTTTTTTTTTTAATATAGTGTTAGGAAAGATGAACAGGCAATTTGACTGTATTTGGGAAGAATATTGCATAAATGTGCATATTCCCTTTAGATGGTGAGTAATTGAAATTTAGATTTCATCTTGAGCAGTGTACTCTACTAAACAGAGTATACAGGACAGTGCACAAGGCTGTAGCTATTTTCAGTATCTGTACCTGAAAACCTGTAAGATTAAAAAACTGATTTTGTTTTATGTTGAATGAAAGGTAGTGTTCAATTTTTGTGTGTTTCTAGATGGCAAGGTAAAAGTGATGCTTCATTTGACATAGAATGGTTTGTCTGACTACAGGGTGAATACTTAATTTTGGACACTCTGTGGCCAGGTGAATAAATATGGAGATTTGAACTTCTGAGAAGGCATCTTCTTTCATCTGATAGCCTGGGCTTTGTTTTAACTGCCCTGGAAGTGCCAGGTGCAGCCCAGGGTTCCCACATATCGTCAGTACTCTGACTTAGTTATTGGGTAAAGAGGAAACAATTCCAGCCTCTGAGGGAGGTTTTGTGACACTAGCTCTTAGTTTGTTTTTTCCCAGATGAAGTTAGTCAGTGAATATGACCTGGATTCATTAATCCTTTCAAGCTAGCTGAAACTACGTTTACTGAAGAAAAGCCTGCCTGCTTGAGCAAAATGCCCTTGTCTTGATTTCAAGTGGGGAAAAAGTAAGAATAGTTTTATGAAATAGTCACAGATTTGTAAGATCAGCTCCAGCACTACTGCCATCCTGTTAGAAGGGGGAAGTGGATTGAACAGACTCTTATCTGAATTTCCCACACAGATTCTCTGATGCAGCAAATGGTTTATCTAATGGTGAAAGCGCTGAACTGTTGAGAGCTAATTTTCTTTATTTGGGTTCAGTAGTTTCCTTATCCTGCTACAGCTGATAACTTTAAACGGAGACTTGAGCTTTGATAAGCAGAACAGGAAGTATTTTAAATCCTGTGGATATGGAGAATGATAGTATTGCTCTGTTTCATGTTAGTTGAGTAATGGAGAATTTATTCTGTTTTTGAAGTAAATACAGGCTGAGTTTGCGGTTGTAATCCAGGGACTTGTGTCTATGTGTGCATGTGCACATATTTATGGCATAAGCATGATTCTCCTTCTTCACATACTGTATGCTAGGATCAAAATTCCAGCTAAAAGCAAATGAGATGTCCAACTTTAATGGTAATATACTGATTTCGGTCAGCTGAACATCTGTCTCTCAGGCTGTTTAACTCATGTTCCCCTAATATGTAGTCAAAGCATAATTTTTGATTAATGCTGCTACAGAATTTTCAGGTGCACATGGGTGTTTGTATGTGTCAGTGCAATGGGTAGGTACCAGGTTACAAGAGCTGGTGTGCAGGTGTGTGTTTTTTATGAGTGCATACAGCACGTGTGTGCATGTCTCTGGAGCCATATAGAAAATACGAGTCTTTTTGTCATAGGGAAAAGAGACTAACCTCATTACGTCACATAGCCAGACACTTTCTTGATGCAATGCCTTGTTCCTTTTAGTGCCGTGAAGATCATACATATTTCTGTTCTTCTGCCTTCATCTGAAATTAATTTATGGACTTTCCAAGCCTTTTATATAGACTAGAGCAAATTATCTTCTGCTGGTTCAGTGAGAATCCAGGCTAACTTCAGGGAATTCTGTGGGTCAGCTAGGAGTAGATGACTCTTTTTTCTCTGGAACTGCTGTATATCATCTCACCTGAGAATGGGGACAGGTGTTGCAATTTTTGCGAGAAAAATCCTAGAAGAAGAGTAAGTTAATGCACCAGAAAAATCCCATAACTGTCAGTAGAGGGAATTCCCACTGTCTTTCAGTAGGAACAGAATGGCTTTAGTCTTGCAACAGTGCCTGGCTGTATTTTTAGGTGGAAAATTCTGTAATGTTTACACCTTGTCACAAACCACTTCTGTGGTTCCATTACAAGAGTAAGGATGTAGATAAACTTTTCGCCTTGAGTCCCTAACATGAAGCACGCCACTCTCTATTTGGACACTTACGTAAGCAGTCGATTTCAAAGTGTTCCTATTGACTTCAAAGGAAAAATGTATCTTTTGATGTATACTTAGATGCCTAAGTGTAAAAACTTTGGCATCCAGAGTTTTTAAAGAACAACATTGTCGCTGACATGTGTAGCACATATCTAGATATATATTTGTATACATATATATGTACAAAAAATCCTACCTTCCCAAACATGCCTAAACAGATTGAAGACAGCAGTCGGAGTGGTTGAATGTGGAAAGATAAATCTCCAGATTCTTTTATGAGCAATGTAATCTCTTGTAGGGACATCAGAAAGTTCTTTTTCATGGGAGTAGTCAAAAGAAAAGGCATGCATTCTTCATGTTGAAAGCCTGCTTATGTGCTTTATGTTGACCTCTTTCAGAAGCAGTGTATCCATACATTAAGGAATGCAATGCTGACAAGTTCAAGTTTGTCTGAAGTGCTCTAAAATAAGTGGTTGGGGGGGAAAAATTAAGATGCAAGATCTACTTTTCCCTCACAAATAGGTACCTTCTCAAATTTTATTTTCTGTCTGCCACTGCATAGAAGTTAAGGTGCTTCCCACTCCCCTCTTACTTAATTTCACTGCATAACACTTGAGCAATAAATTCTGTTGCAGTGAATTCCACTTGAGCCAGCACTGGAAGTGCTTGTATTATGTGTTCTCTGGATGGTAGCCTGATTAAATTTAATAAATTGGTTTCTCTGCTGTAGCTGAGGTACACAGAAATTAAGACATCTATGGAGAATGATGTCTGAAAGGTCCTTTGGTTTTGCAGTCCTGTTCGATGTGACAGTACAATATTGCTGTAGCTTTTTTCATCTGTTACACTGGATGTATTTTTGTCTGAGATCTCTTATCTGATCAGAAAATTGAATCAAATGGAAAGTGCAGATATTAAGAAAAAAGTGCAGCTGTAGCATAGAAGTCTACCACAAAAGGCTCATTCCGTAAAACATGGGTGTAACTGCATGGAGATACAGTTGAATTATTCTGTTTAAATCTTCTTGAAATTCCTTTAATATTTAATTATGATGAAAACATTCAATACTAATAATAATTCAAGATTACTGGTACACTCTGCGATCTGAAACTACTTTGTAAAAAATATTCTGATACGTTACTTATATATGTGCTTTTGCACTTATCTTCATTTCTGATGTGAAAGGGGAAAATGGACTTCAGTTCACACCTGAAAAATAACAAAATGAGATATAGAAATGTGTCCATAAAATACTTTATTATTAAATAGACTATTTCATATGGAAGAGACCAACAATGACCATCTGGTTTAACTACCTGACCACTTCAGGACTCCTCACAGGATGTGCCTTCCAGCCCTTTCACCCGCTTTGTTGCCCTCCTCTGGAAGTGTTTGAGTACCTTAACATCCTACTTAAATTGTGGGGCCCAGAAATACACACAGTGCTCCAGGTGATGCCACATCACTGCTGGGTACAGTGGGATAGTCACCTCTCTTGACTGGCTGGTGATGCTGTGTTTGATGCACGCAGGATGGGGTTTGCCCTCTGGGCTGTCAGGGCTCATTGTTGACTCATGTTGGCCCTGCTGTCAAACAGCACCCCCAGATCCCTCTCTGCAGGGCTGTTCCCCAGCCACTCCTCTCCCAGTTTATACTTGTGCCTGGCATTACTCTGTCCTAGCTGCAGAATGAGGCATTTTTCTCTTTTTCAATGTTATGCCATTAATGACTGACCACTGCTCCAATTTGCTGCAAGGCCTCTCGTCCTTAAAAAGAGCAAACAGCAGATCCCAGTTTGGTGTCATCAGTAAGCTTGCTAAAGGTGCCTTCAACTCCTGTGTCCAGATCATTGATAAAATATTGAACAGAACTGGCCCTTGGAATTTGGCCCTTGTGAGCTCTTCTGGTGAGTGGTCACCAGCCAGATGATAGCTCCAAATACCAGGTGTTGATATAACCACATTTAATGAGAAACTACACGTCAAAATGTTTTTGATCCATGTGGCCGAGTACTACTGCTCATCTCTCCAGTCAGATAAATTCTGTGGTTTGCTACATAAGTTTTATGAGCTTTTTAGAAGACCTGTTCTCATTTGCATTATCTTACAAGGGCTAGCATTGGCCAAAAGCACAATGGAAAAGCAGCATTGCACAAAGATTGTCTGAAAGTGCTTTTCCTACCAGTCTTGTTTTCTCTCCTATACTAGGAACAGTTATATCCTAATGGAGGCTGGTTGTTCACATATAGTGATCCTCCTGGGTGGAAAGGTACTTGCCTTATGTTGTGGTTTATGGAACACAGGAGACAGGTCAGGAAAGATAAGGGGGAGTAGTTGGCCTGAGTTTGCTTTTAGAGAATGGAGGGAAGTATTTTTCCTGATATTTAACCAAAATTGAATGAATTCAGTATGTATAGCCATCGTGACAGCAGTAATAGTGTTTATAACGATGTCAGTAAATATCTGAAGTCTGAATCACAGTGTTCTAGAATGCTGTATAAAATACATGTATTTCTTTACTTAATGAGTAATCCAGCCTCTTTCTGTGTTCTTACAGATCTATATAGATAAGCTCACATGTACTGGGATTAATTCAAGGCTTTTCAGTGGGAAGGGTTATGATCCTTTCATGGTAGTGCAGACTGGGCTGTGGGTGAGGTGCAGTGGCTGTCTGGACGAATAGGGTGAAACCCTGGCAAGTGAGGTGGCCTGAAGAAGGGAGGGGGATTTTGGAATGGGAAGTAGAGGAACTCACAGAAAGGGTCATCCATACAAAATACCTCTGGGCTGCTGGGGAGGAAAAGGAATGGGGGAAGAAGGGGTTAGAGCCATAGCTGAGTTCTCCTTTCCCAGGATCAGGAGGGTGTCAGGTAGAAAGGGAGGGTCTGGTGCAGGTAGCTAGTAAGTGCTGTGTCCGTAGAATGGAGGTTTCTGTTCCTGAAGTTGCTTGGAAGAGAATAAAGATGGCAGTTATTCCTGCTGTGGAAAAAAAAAGTAAATGAAAGAATATAACTTTGAAGCTTAGAAAAAACTGTTTTCAAATCAGTAGCTGTGTGGGGTTTAAATTGCACTTAAATTCCTACCTGACAAATGGCAACCTTACCATCTGTACAGTTTGCCTGCAGGCCATGCTGCAGAATGGCTTTAGTGAGAACTGTGAATCATCACTATTAGCACTTGTAGCTCTGTGGATACTCTGAGGAAGTAATAACCCAGAGGAACCTGTGTGTGAGGTCTTGGGAAGTGTTTGCATCTCAATGTGCAGCCTTTCTCTTTCATGTAAGGAAAGATCCTTTTTTTTGTTAAACTCTTACACTGTTAAGAAGATGCATTTTCTTTTCTAAGATAATGGGAGACGTTCAAATAAAGAACCCAATACAAATTTTTCAAGAGCTTGTTTTCCTAATGTACTGTCAGAAGTGCTTTTATGTATGGTTCGTCCTTAATCTGGAAATGATTTATGGCAATGTGTCCATCTAGTTTTTATGTTGTAGTGATGTTCGTCCAAATAGTGGTCTTCAGTAAACCAGAATTCTTATCTCTCCAAGAAATACATCACATTTTAAGTATTTTTTTTTATGTGCAACTATCTGGTTATCAATTCAAGGAATGGAGGTATTGTTATTGTGCTCCCAGGATTGTTACAGAAGTTGTAAGTAAAACAGAACACAGTCTAAGTTGTTCTCTTCGTGACTGGTTTGGATCATACCGATTCAAGTTTTCTAAAGCAGATTTGTTTTCCAGAATGACAAGGGTACGTGGGTCTTATGGGAGCTCTTTACAGTTTCTTTTATCCGGGCCTCCATTTGCAAGGATATGAAACAATGACAAGTTACTTTTCTGCCTCGTGAAAATGCCAAACTATAACAGCTTGCAACAGTCTTAGCATTCATTCACTTCATTGCTGTCTGATAGTTGAATTGGAATGACAGAAATGAACTAAGTGTTTTTTATTCTTTTCTGGGGCTGAGGATGTTTAACAGGAAGGATATTAAATGTCGTGAGTCACATTATCACTTAGCACCAATTGGAGTAATGTCACAGAAATCAAAGCACTGATTTACACCTGCTGAGTGTGTTTCCATAGCACCTACACTGTGAATAGGGCACCAATTTCTTCACTACCTGGCTTCTAGTTCTTATAGGAAATGTTCGCAGTTGTCAGCAAGGGGAATTTCTACCTGACAATAAACTAATTCTCATGACCTGTAACTTACTTTGAACGGTCTTTCCGTTGTCAAGAAAATTGTGATAGTTTGGGACTAACAATCTCTAGAGCCTTTGCTTATTCAAGTTTTGATGCAATTTTGTGAAGAGTTTCATAGGATGTGTACTAGTTATTAGCATCTTCTAACTTTCTGAATTTATGAAACATACAAGTCTAGTGGGCAGTGATGACTGTTGGCAGAGGCTCTTAAAAACATCTGGGAAGTTATAGCTGTACTGGGAGTTTTAAATCTCAGTTAAAAGTGCCCTTCCAGCCTCAATTTTTTGGCAGTTAGAGGACTACAGATCTCTGTTGGACAGAAAATTGATTTTATATGTCTCTTATGTAATATATTTGAGCATTGCACTAAACCATTTTTTGTCAACAACAAAAAATGTAGTCAGTTATATATATGCATCAGGTAGCACTCTGACAAGATGAAAAGCGGGTGCCATGCCAGAAGTTCAGATTCTTTGAAAAGACTAATCCCATTTTAAGTGCACATTCAAAGCAGTTACAGGCAATTTTAATGTATTATTCTACAATGACACCCTTTCTTTTGAAATGTAAACTGTTGAAGAGCTGAAATGGAGAGTAGAGTAATAGTTTTTAGATGACTGAAAAATAGGAGGTTGGTAGCGGTATTAGCTTGTGTCAAATGGAAAACCTTGACCTTTTATTTAGACTTTAAACTGTGGCTGCAACGAGAATGTGCTTTTTGCTGAGTGCTTGGGGCGAGAGGGCAGTGCAGAGAGGAAGCTCCAGAGGCATAGTAATATCCCAGAGGCGTAACCTGTCCTTGGTGCCACTGTGCTCTGAGTCATGTCTTCTAAAGGTGCAGGGCACTTCTCTTGATGTGGGTGCCTGTGCTGCAGCTACACATAGTAGTACACTCTTTCTCCAAGGAGAGACACACACATCATTTTACAGCAGCCAGATCAGGAGGTAGGCCCTGTTGCAGAATCCTGGCATTCAGGTAAATCAGGAACGTTGACAAGGCATAGAAAGGAGAGGCGAAGCAATATTGTCCTTTCATGGAATAGCCAGAAGACCAGGTTTCAGAGCAGGAATATGCCATATGCCATGATTTCTGACAGGTTGCTAAACACAAGGCTGATTCGGGTTCTGGTTTCTGTTGTCTACCTCCTGGTATATGTTGTGTGTGAGATCCTTTATTTCTTGGAAGAGTCCAGTGTTTTAGTTTGTAAATATGTAGCTGTCATGGTCTAGTCTCAGATAGCAATTCAGCCCCATACAGCTGCACGTTCACTCCCCCTGGTGGGATGGGGGAAAGAATTGGAAGAGTAGAGGTGAGAAAACTGGGTTGAGATAAAAACAGTTTAAGAGGTAAAACAAAAGCCACCCACAGAAGCAAAGCAGAACAAGAAATTCAGTCACCACTTCCCATGGGCAGGCAGGTGTTCAGCCATCTCCAGGAAAGTGGGGCTTTGTCACACTTCAGTTATTTGGGGAGACAGGCACTATCACTCCAATATCCCTCTCTTCCTTCTTTCCCGTGCTCTGTATGTTGAGCATGATGACATATAGTATGGCATATCCATTGGGTGAGTTGTTCAGCTTGCCTGGCTTTGTCCTCTCCCAACTTCTTGTATACCCCAGCCCCCCTCCGTGGGGTGGTGTGAGAGACAGAAAAGACCCTGACACTGTGTAAGCACTGCTCATCAGTAACAAAAACATCCCTGTTTTATCAGCACAGTTTCCAGCACAAATCCAAAACATAGCCCACACCAGCTACTGTGAAGAATGTTAACTCTATCCCAGCCAAAACCAGCACAGTAGCACATACACAGTTCCACTCTCACACTGGTGTAATGAAGGATGAATCTACAGTGTTCTTGAAAATAGTGATTGCAGTTGTATTCAATACCCCGGCTGTCTGGGAGGTAATAGTGAAGTGGGGAGCAAGGCTAGGTGATTTCTGTGTACCTTGGGAAGATTCCTCTGCTGATGTTGTGGTTCCTTTTAGTATCAGTCTAGCCTGCTTCAAAATACGTTATCTACATGTGACACCTGTACTGTGAGAGTGGAGTTAGATGAGTCGTTAGTTGTCATATAGAGACTGCAATGCCCAGAGTTCTGAAGAATGTAACATTCTACTTGAGAGGCATTTTTTACCCAACCCGACTGCTAATATGGCCTGAAGAGTTGACATTACTACCTCTTCTTTTCCTGTGTTACAGAAAGTCATAAATTTCTCCATATTTTTAATAAGCCCCTAAAAACGGTTTTTTACATTGATGCTGAACAGTCTGTTGTGCATACCTGATGCATGCATGTGTTCTGTTCAGCCTTCATACAGTTCTGGGCATAGTGCGTGTTAGATACTGCTTGCCCCATAAGAAAGCAGGAAGGTATGTTAAGCCCTGAAAAACGAGTTCCTAAAGTCTGGTGTATATTTGGAAAGAGCTGAAAGACAAGTGATGGTGTGTTTACAGAGGGAAAAGCTGTCATTTGACTGAAACAATTGGTCCCTGCTTTGGCACATCAACTTAATTAGTTACCTGAAGCTAGAAGCATAAATGCAGAGATACAAATGCTTCCCTGTTGTTCATCCTATTTTCCCCCCTTGTGCTTTCGTGCTGAGCTTTTAAATCCAAACATATATTCTGGAGTACACCCAGGAGAGCTGATGGTAGGAAATTGAGTCCCAGGAGGCTACAGCTACACTGGCTCTGCATCTGAAGGTTCTATTAAAGGCTGTAGAGTTGTGAGCCTTCAAGTTCTTTCTCTCTTAACCCCTGTTAACTGTTAGCAAATGTGTGACATTGGCAGTGTCCAGGAAGCAGAAGGCATGTCTATCTGCAGTTGATGGAGCCATATCCTCTCTCACTCCAGCAGTCTATTACTTCCTCTTTCTCACTTAAGACTGCAATTAGCACTTCCTTATGTCTTTGAAATATTAGAAGGGGAAACTGTGATGGATAGTAATGCAGATGCTTGAACTTTTGGGGAACATTCTTTTCGTGTAGTGGTGGTGTCAGCTGCTTCCTTGGCTCTGTCTGGTTAATATTTTTTCTCTTGGTGGATTTTAAAAATGAATGCACACTGAAACCAAGACATCAAGGTTATTTTAGGTCTAACCTCAGGAGAATAACTGGATGACTTAAAGTGCTTGAAATGCTTTGTTCTTCAGCAACGGACAGAAGTTTTGAGGCTTACCTTTCAGTAATCGTTACCCAACAAGATAACTAAATACCCTATCAAATATAATATATTACAGAAGTACATATATTGTGACTGTTAACTCTTGCATCAAAACCCCTTCTAAATGCGAGCCATTAAGAGAGTCTCCTGGATGTTTTCTTGAAGGATGTGGTTCCCTCAGCTCTGGCTTTGTCAAGCTAGCATTTCTTGATGATCTCTTTAATTGGGTGTCTGCCACCTTGGTTCACGGTGCATAACGTGCCATCTATACATGTTCTAATAAAGGCATGAAACTTATTAAAATTTTATTTTGCTACTAGTTAAAATTGCAAGTTTCTTTCCAATATATAAAATAAAACTGACCTTTTAAAGATATAATTTATTTTTTTAATAACTTGGATTTTTAAATCAGATTTGCATGTCACAGAAACTAGCTCAATATATTGGCAATCTGATCAGCTACTGTAGACTTCCAACGAGGTACTTAAGTCTGTGATTATGTATTCTTTTTAGAGCTGAATATTGCACTATGGGCATATGTAGAGATGCTTAATGTTTGAGGAACAAAACTTGTGTAATGAGAAGGTGATACAGAAATAATATAAAACTTTTCTTTTCTTGAGCAAGGATCAGAGATATTACAAAGGCTTGGGGCTGGGTTAGTGATGAGAAAATGACCTAGGAGTGCCTTTAATGTTTTTTTCTGGATGCTGATAATATTGAAGGACCTGTAATGGTCTCTGATCATTTTTACTGTACCTTAAAAATAACTGATTACTATACATTCATCTCTTGTTGATTTAATTGTGAATGCCATATCTAATTTTCAAACAAACCCTTTTAAAGTGACTTACAATGTGAGAATGTTGTTTTGACATGGGAGGTGTGAAAATAAGTTTTTGCAGTAGAACTGCTCTCCCTTATGTTAATGCAGCATTGTTAAGTGCATTGACATTGTAGCATAATACTGCACTGATGCTGGGGAAAGGTTGGGTCAGGTTCATTTTACTGACCTGTGAAAACAGCAGCCATAGATGCCGAAAAACGCAGTCCTTCAGTCCTATTCCCATTAACCATGTGGAAATATTTCTACAGAGCAACAAAGCTTAGATTAACACTTGAATGTTTCATATGTAGAAAACAGAGCTGCTATAAATTTTACTGGGCTTGGATATCAATGAGATCTCATTACTGTCCTTAATGGACAGTTAGTCTAATGGTTAAAGAAAGGGGAACCCAAGCTACTAGGACAGTCAATCTTCATAGCTTAATATTGAAGGCGTCAGTTAAGATCCAAGTTTAGGAAAAGTAAAAAATCATAGCCTAATCTTCTATCTATGTGGAATTGAGTAATTTTGCTAAGTCATTGCTCTTGGAAGATTTAAATATCAGCTATATTATTTGAAAAGTGAAAGATCAGTAAATAGTAATAATAATGGTAAAAAGATAAATGCATTTACTGAAGGGGATAAATGTGTTGGTTTGAGTTTTTTTTCTTTGGGGAAAAAATCTGGAATTGATCTGGAATCAATCTAATTATTGGTTTGGGGTTTTTTATAAAGCTCAGAGCAGCTGTTAGAGAAGGTAAATTTTTTTTAATGTAGCCTCTCCTGCACTTGTTCTGTGAGGTAAAAGGTGGTTTCTGTTACTGTTATAACATGGACAAATCACATGGACAATAACAGAGAAAAGAAACTTATGGTATCATGGCTTAGTTCCTTGGTGTGTGTGTTTAGTCCTGGTGCCCTGTCTCAAAAAGGATGTGGAAGAACTAGAAAAGTTGTAGAAAGGGGTGAAAGGCTGATCAGAGCTATGGAGCTTGTTCTGTGCAGGGGATAACTAAGACTGTATTGAATGAGGAGTGTATACTGCTTTGTGTAACACCTCAGTTGATCCAGATAAGGTAAGCACACGGTGACAATTCACTCGTCACCTTAATGCAAGGTCAGAACTGCCTCGCTCACAGTCCGCAGAGGTGACCGACTCTTGTGCAATGTACAGCTCGGCTGTGCAAGCCCTTGCCACGGATGATGGATGCTGATGGTGTACATGGACTCAGAAAGGATCTTTATGAATTTATAAATGTTTATGTCTGTTAGGTATAAACCCTTGCCTCAGAAAATACGTGAGCAGCAATATTGCTGGGACAGTTTTCTGAGAAAACATCATTGTGTGCTACTGCCCTGTAACAACTATCCCCAAACATCCTCCTGTAGTCTGATAAACAAATTCTTGTAATGGCTTGAAACTAGTAAAGTATCTTCAGAGTTGTATGGCACACTTAAACTTGTTCCAAAAGTTTAGCAAAGACATCTGTATCACTGAAAAAGCTACAAAGTCAAGTTAATAAAGCTGCATTCTACAAATAAGTTGATTAATTTTGATTTATAGGGTGCTTTTTTACTTGGGGTTTAAAGAGCATTGCAAAAATGGGTGACCAGTGTTAACAGTGCCTGCACATGGAGTTCCCAAAGAGCAAAGGATCAAACTTTGTTTCTGCTCTCCCATGTGTTGGCACAAATCACATTAAGTGTTACTCTATAATACAGAGGTTTAAAGTCATGGCATTGTTTTAGCTGTGTAGGTGTCTTTCTCTGCTAGGAGCTGGTTTGGTCAGAAACAAGGTATTAGTGATACGAGCTGTTGAATGGGAAAAAAGCATCATTTCTATTTATGCCTCTGTTTTTTTTTAATTTTTGAAGTGGTTGTCACTTAAGAATAGGACAGCAGTCCTACTTGTCTTCCATGCAGAGAAACTAAGTACCTGCTGCAGGCTTCTGCTTGAGCTGCATATCTGAATAGTTTTGTATATCTTAAGATAAGTGTCGTGACAGGAGCCACACAGATCAATCTGTGGTGAATTAGAGAAATGTTGAATTTTTAAGTTTCCCATTTGAACTTAATATTGGAAATTGTGTAGACTCGTGTTAAGTAGAATATTTGTCCAGACACTTATAGTGGTTCCAACCCTGAGCAGATGAATTGATCTCCATAAATTAAGTTCTGTATGATGGGCTTCTGTTTTCTGAATATGAATGGTTTTGGTACTTAATGAGGTACAGCAATTAAGATGAAAACTTCAGTACTGGGAAATTCTGCTTTAATGCTGTAAAATTCAGTGTTTGTTCTCTGTGCATAAACTAAATGTCTGAATTCTGCTTTCGGAAGCAATGAACTCTAGGGCAGTACAAAAAAGGATTTTTTTCTTTTTTTTTTTAATAATGTCCTTTACAATGTACAGAACCACAGAATAAAGGAATAAAAATTAGATGGTCTTTTATGGAAAAACATCTATTAGATACCCTAACAGACAAAGAATTATTTTATCTATTATTTTTATTACGGGATACTGTTCTCTCTTTTTCTATATTTCTTTTTCTATATTTGAGGGAGGGGAGGAACCTAAAAAAACCACCAAACCCCCCAAAACCCATTCCCAACTTCTCCTGTACTTCTAGGCTTTTGCAAATGACACCATAGCTGTCTCCCTTTAATTTAAACAAACAATAATAGTATTTTTTCATAAATCAAAGACAAGTCTTTCCATAGGTATCACCAGAATAACTTGGAAAATCTTGATCTTTGAGGTCTTAAAACACAATGAAAAGTGAGATAGGATTTTTTTTTTTATTTTTTTTAGTGAAATAAGAATTACCAAGGTTCAAAAGCCAGAGAGCAGTAAATCTGCAAATGCTTCTCTTATTTCTGTGTGACAGCAGTACTGTTGAGGAGCTGCATGACTCTGGAGTTTCTAGTTTTTAATTTACATGTTAGGTGTTAAATTGGAAAACTACATGGTACATAAATGTTTCTGCTCATTACTACCGTCAGAATGTCATTGAGGAAAACTGTTTAGCTTTTCTCCCACCCTCATCTAAACATTAATGGATTTTAAAATCTTGGATAAATGTTTTTGTTTTAGGAAAGAAAGCACAATTTGAGCAGTTCCATTACTTTGATTCTTTGCTTCCTTAGAAATGATACCATATGTTGAGGATTTTTTATTCTCTTCATTTTCTCCTATTGAATGAGAGATTTAAAACAAAATAGTAGTAATTAAAAGCTGGAATGTATATTGTGATTCAGTGGATTTTCCAGCACTTGATGCACTTCAATAAAAATAAAATACTTTCTAAAATATGTGCTTTATCTCCACTAGAAATTATGGAGCTGTTCAAAGCATTAGTTGGTGAAATTCAAGAGGTCCAATTAGGTGGTTAATCATAGCACTTTATTCCAGGTTTCAATATCTGAATTTATGGAAATTACTGGGCTCTTTCTCAGCCAGTTTAGTCAGATTTCTTGAAAAAAGTTCATAGAGTAGACAGTAAGCCATCGTAACAGCCATAGAAACATAGTGCTGGGACAGAACTTCTCCCAGTGATGCCCTGATTACAGCCTGAATAAGGATTTGCTTTCTGGAATAAGACCCAACAAAGTGTGAATTGTGCTGGATAAATGCATTTCCAGTGCAGGGTTTGGCAGGACGTCAAAGGATGAGTGCCATTCACATAAATATGAGTGTGAAGCAAAGGAATTAATTTCGGTTAACTGTGCACAACGGAATCAATGGAATTATTAATCCCAGCAAGCTGTTCATTGCTATTTGCTCTTGTAATAGCTATAAACTTTTCTTTTTTAATTGAAAGGAGAAATAATTTCAACTAAAGGAAATCTGGAATATTTTTTTCAGTGTATTTTTGGAATCATACCTTTGGAAGTGTTAAACTTTGGTTTGAAAACAAGCTAAGGCTTCGGGAAGTATGTGGGAGAGATCTTTCAAAAGAGTTTATTTACCTGAATAGGTGGACTGGTGCTGTTAGGCATAAGGGTGTACTGGGAATCTGCTTTACTCTCAACCCAGCTGCCAAGTTGATGTATGATTTGAACTTGCAGCAGTGATTCTTTCCATAGCAGCCTGGTGTAAGCTAAATGAGTCCTGAAGGACAGTTACATGACATTCCTATATGTCATACCTCTACTTCTCTGTCACATTTTGGTTGATAGATCTCCTATTATAGCTGACCTATGTGCAGTTCTCTGAAGCACAGATCTATCTTTTAGTAGGCTGTTAAGGTGAATTTAAAATACAAGGGTTTTTGTCTTGAGAATGGTGCCTAGAATGGATCACTTGATTTAACATAAGTGTGCTGGGGCATCTGAATGAGAAAGTACCATCAGCATTGTGTACATGGACATCTTGTCTGGAAATATTCAACTGCATAAAAAGTTTGGCATTTCAGATGACTTGCAACTGAAAAAAAATATTTGGCAATGTGTGGCAACTTGCTGAGTTAGCTGGGGAAGCTCAGTCCACAAGGAACTGAATTGTAGGTGTGTAATTTTACCTTGAAGGTACCATTATCTTATTGGGCTTTACTGCAGATCATGATGATGCCTTGTTATAACTGGACTTACTGTAACCTGATGTAATCAGGCCAATAAAGTGTTGAAAAAACTCTGAGTTAAATAATGCTGTGTGCTTGCCCTACAAAAGGGAAAATTGGTTCCATCTGCTCAAATTAAATGTTGATTTAGACCTCATTTTCTGAAATGTAAGACGTGCTTTTGAAAGAATTGCTTGGTAAATACTTTTGGTTTTATTACATGGATTTAGAAATAAATTGAGGAGAACTTCAGGTCTGCCTTGTCTTCCTCTGGAAAAGGCTTCCTTCAATTGAGCAATGTATTTCAATGTAAGTATATACAATACGGCCCCTTTTGTCAGCTCAGCACTTTGTATACCTGATTGAGGGCTATTAAACTCAAATTTGATGCACTGGCAGAGTTAGCAGTGTCTTGTTTAACATAATTAAAATTCTGTGGTCAACTTTTTCCCCCCTGCATTCTGCAGTGGAAAAAAAGCCAATGTGTTCTGCATGAATGGCCTTTGTAGACAATCTGTTTGGCTCTACTGAACTGCTTTTTTTTTAGTCGATGTCTTCTGTATGGTCATTTGTGAGTGTCTCTTCAGTGTGAGTTAAACTTTCAGTACAAGTACCTAGAGTGATCTGGAGGTCTGTTCAATCTCAAAGAGCCTTAAGGTTCAAACAAGGGTCTTCTGAAGAGCAAATCAGTTAATGGTTAAGACAAAATGTAGTGATCCAAATAAAGAAACCACAGTTCACATAGCTGACATCATCCTATAATATCTCCCAGACAACACTGTGCTTTCTAATGTGTTTGATCCATTTTTTTTTTATTCTGTAGGCACAAAGATTTCAATTGACTCAAGTACTCTAGAGTCCAAATTCTCAAAGGTATTTGAGTAGTTAAAGGTATGCACAGAATTTTCTTGGGATTAAAAAATAATGCATAGACACTTAATTGCCATTGGTGATTTTAGGGGCACTGATTTGTATTCCTAGATGCTGAAATACTTTAAAGTCCAATAGGCAAGAAAGTTTTTCCTTTTTCTGTGTGGCCTCTCAGGCACCCATTTGCCTGCTACACAAAACATCAGCATGGAAAGAAGTTGAGAAAAGAGTGGAAGCAGAAGAGCTGATGTTACTGAGCTTGTTTACCACAGTGAGAAATGCATTTGACACGTTTGGTGCTTGTTTATGGAGATGTGATGTGAGGGATGAGAAACTGTGACTGTCTGATGTTTAAAACATGATTGAACGCTTGATCTCTGACATTCTTGGTGTTTATATTGACAGCCATCGAATAGAGAGAAGTGTCCGGCGTTGCCTTGTAGCACAGCCTCCTCTTGGATACTAAAATCATTTATGAGGCATTTACCGGCTCTTTTCTTGGACAGCAAAAGTTGGCTGTCATTTTTTTGCAGAACTACTCTATTCCCTCAAATGGTGGTGAGGTAATTTTATGTCAGTGTGCTCCTGCTTTATTTTTTATTTTTTTGGTAGGCTGGATTGCACCCTCTGAAGAGAAAATGTTATGAAAAGTCTGTACAAAAGTAAAAATGTGGGAGAGTTTCTTTCCCAGTAGACCAATTATATATATTAAAAAAAAGCACTTCTGAGTTAAGGTATAAAAACCCACTTGTTTGTCTAGTTGCTTCCTCTGTGTTTCCCAGGCTGGGTGTTCATGTTTGCACTGACAGTGGCTGGTTTTCAAACAGTCGCTGAAGAAGTTGTGCTGCACAGAAGTGTCAGCCTTGGAGAAGCCCACAGTTTGAGACTGTGTGTCTGAAGAGTTCTTGTGTGGCGACAGATCATCTCATTTTATATAAGGCAGGAGTTCCTGTTATATGTAGTGCTACAGGTATCAAAACTTTGATCAACTTTTACATTAGCTTTACATTAGATTTACCATGATGCAGCCTATTATTTAACTTCCGTCATCATTATAAATGGAATGTGATTTTTATGCTGGTTACTGAGGTTAATAATGCATCATTGTGATGGTAGTGATTAAGTCCATGTCTAGGCAGTGCAGAATGAAGTCTTAGAGCAGTGATGAATTATATTGCATACTCTGGAAAATAGCTTAGCTATCTGCTCTAAATGTTGTAATGATATGAATACATTTAGAACTGAATTGATATTGATAGCTATTGTTTAGCAATAGCATTATGTTACAATCAATAGCATTATGTTACAATCTCTTTATGACATGGGTCATATTTTGTGTTATGAGTGCATTTTTAGAGTCCTATAAACTTTTTCCTTACTTATGTCATTAATAACTATGATGGTAATGAACATGTGAGGTTTCTGGATATAATAGAATCCCAGTCAGAAAGTACAGAGTTTCAAGGAGACAGGAAAAAACATCCAGTGAGAGCCTATTTTTGGAATTGTCTTGCTTCTCTAGAAATGAGCAGTTTGGTGGTTTGAAATTGCAGTTGGTGTTGAAGAGAAAGTGCATATAGGCAAATATGTTTTTTATTACAAGTGGCTTTGCATATGGGAAATTGAAAAATGTTGTTTTCAGTGATTTCTCACAGTAAATCTAAATGTGGGGAAAAAAACAGGTGAGCTATCAGTTTGGCATTCTTGTAGCAAATCTGAAGGGAACGTTCAAGCCACCAACACAACTGTGGAGCTTATCAAAGCCCAAAGGGTGATGAAGGCATTTCAGCAATATTTTAGTCTTAGTTCCAGAATGCTTAGGCCTGTCTTCCAGCTAGCTATACTGACAACACTCCAGGAGGGGTGGTGGTGTGCATGTGGGGTGTGTGGGGGACTGGGAAGAAAATCTAGGGAGAAGAAGAAGAATATATCAGGAAATGTGATCAACTTCAGTGACATGTATAGGACTGCTTTAATAATAATCATAATGAAGTTAATGAATTCAGTCTTTGTGTCCTCCTAGGTAGTGATGTAATAATAGATTTTAAGGAGTGGCTCCTGCTTCGGTCAATGCAGAGAATTTATGGTTTTGCTTTTAAATGTGTCAGTCAGGATTGAGATTCTGTAGCACTAAGTTGTGTCCAGCAAGAGAGAAGCTTATTTCAAAATGTGACTCTTGCTTTGAACAAATGTGCTGTATATTGCTGCTTTCTGTTGCTTTGCTGGCTAACCTTAGTCTATTTCTTACCTCATAATCATTACAGACAGTCAAGTCTCTCTTCATCTGTGGGTGAAGATAAAAAGTACATGGTGTAGATGGATGTAGAAGTTGTCTTTTAAAGATCAGCTCATGTCCATAGCCATTGCTAACTCAGATAAAATGCTGCTGTAGAAGCAGCACACCAACATTCCTCTACTGAAACAGGTATTATGGAGCTCAGTCAGTGGGATGTCTATATCTCATTCTTCAAATCGAAATTCTTAGTGTAGAATTTATTTATGTATTCTGAATACAGAATTTATTCAGAAGTTCAAGTACAGGTTAGAGTCACCAGTAGATGGGATAGTGTGGACATCAGGGATTCAGAGTTCCCACCCTGTGAATATGTTGATGTGTTCAGTCTGTTAGACAATAATGCCATTGGATGTAGTTTTGAACAGTTATAAATATTATTCTCTTTACTTCACTGGCAATCTCAAATTTAGGAATGAGACAGCGGGAATCCCGAGCTTCCTGAAGCTTAGCTTTTGTCTATTCCCTGTGGGTCTGGAGAGTATTGCAGGGGAAGCAGTATGGGACTGTCTGCTCTTTGCTTCATTATCTGTATTCAGGCTATAGCAGCTGTGAAATGAGAAGGGTAGGCAGGATTCTGGTTGGTTGAACAGCCCTTCATTGCTTCCCTTAATAGTACTGAAAGCTGTATGATTCCAGGTCCGGCTCTGGGATTAGGGAAATGTAAATGTAACTTGTGACGATTGGATCCTATCAGCTTCATGTGGAACAAAGTAACACCAGAACTGCAGGCCTCCTCCTGAGGAGGACATCTTAAATAGGAGAACTTGTCTCACGATGCACTTTGTATGGCCTTCTTTATCTAGAAAACTAGCATGTCCTAGGTATGGCAAACAGAAGCATGAGCATAGCCTATGCATACAGAATTGGACTTGGGTGAATTCCTGAATAAATGATTCTGTGTATACCTTCACCTAAGTTATGCCAGGACTCTGCTTTTCCAATTTTGTTCCCCTTTTGAAATTTTTCTGACATTTCCCGAACTGTTCAGCAGTCAGAAGCAACAATAACAACATTAATAATTATGTTTGATTTTGACTAACCATGGGAAAAGACACAAGAATAATGGTGTTACCATTGCAGTTAGAAGACCTTGATGGTTACCATTTGGCTGTGATTATAGTGATGCCCTCACTGTAAAAGGCAGCCTTTTTTCTTATGAGAAGGACATAAATTAGAGTTCTTAAAATTTCTGATTTGAGGTCATTTATCTTTCATGTTTTCTTTCCTTGTGAAGGGAGACAATGAGAATTCAGAAATGAAATTTTAACACATGTTAATTGGTAACATCTCAGTCTTTGGAAGGAGGCATATGGTAACTTTATGTTAAAATAGGAAATTAATGGAAGGATAGACAGTCCAGTTGGGAAACTGAGAGGGAGACACTATACTTTTGGTGGATAGAGACTTGGAAGCTTCTTGCAGATGCTGTAGCAGAGCTCAAACATGAGCATGTGTAAGAAAGGGAGTGGCGACTGTTTAATAGTAAGACCTTGAATGTGCCTTCTGCTATTCATGCAGGCACTGATATTATTTACATCTCTATAACCATACTTTAGGGCTGTGCCAAGCTTTTAAGTTTCCCCCCTCCAGCTAATTGATTATCTGATGTGGGCTCCTTTGCCTTGGCAGTATCGCATGTACACAGAGTGAGGTACAGGGGCAGCTGTCATGCTCATTTCTAATTTCAACGTTTGGCAGCTTCCGATATCAGCACGGGGCATTCTGAAAGACTTGGCACTTCACCCAAAAGCAATGAATTCTTTCACTTAACCCAGTGTGAGGGTAAACAGGATGTTAGCCAGCGTTGGTTTGGTGTCAGATATCAGATAAGGGTAAAATACACAATAATTTATGGACTGAATTAAAGTTCCTCTTTTATTATTTCATTTTCTGTTTATAGTTAATCTATTTGTATGTTTTCTTTGTATTGAAGTTTTAAATTATTATCTACTACAGGACTACAAAAATAATTGAAGTATTTCTTTAATATAATGCTAATTTCTTCTTCCACTTGACAGATTGAGGCGACAATACCCATTTTCCCTCATGCTGTGGCTTTAGAATTCCTGTCTAACCTTGTGTTTCTTAACTTTTGCTTCTGTAGACCAATGCAAAATTTATTTCACATGAAATGCCAATATTAAACTAAATTGTGAGAGGAAGAACTATGAAAAGTATGGATGCATGTAATGGCAAAGAACAGAATATGGGTTTATCAGTTAATGAAGTATTTACCAGCACTAATAAAAGTGATTAGGAAAGTACTGGCAGAGATGATACTTAAAATTGCTCTGTAATATAATTGTCTTGTTGACGACAGAAAGTATAATTGGTCTAATGTGGACTTCCAAGAATTTGATAAGGACCTGAGATATTGCTAATTTAGCTGTAGAAGATGCAGTTAGTTCAGGAAATGTATGTAACAAAGTACACAGGAAGACAACAAAGTTTTGCAAAGATGTGTAATATAAATAGGATTCTACTGTTTTCATTCTGTCCTCAATGAAATTTTATTTGATACATGTATGAGTAAAATAGCTCAGAAATAGAGATTGCTACCTATAGGAGGAACAAAAGAAATATCATAAATCCATAGACAAGGAGAAAACCATGTGTAGAAGAATTGAATGGCCTAGCATAATAACAGAGATAAAGCAGTCTGTTTCAAAGTGAAAAGTCATGCATTTGGGGAGTAACAGTCGTCATAATTTCAACTGTAAGATGGGGGACCAGCAGGTGGAATCCCTGAGAAAGGAGAAAAACTTGGGTTTTATTCAGTGAAGGACTCAGCCTTCAATGTGGCATCTCTGCATTTAAAAAGCCAAAAAAAATCACTCCCCCCAGAAGAGACACACACAAAATAACCCCCTAAAGTTAAAAAAACCCCTAAACCTTCAGAGAATACTGATGCCATTGTGCACGGTGTTGCCAAATTCTTATCTGGAGTATTGTATCACCATGTTTAAAAAGCTGATTTCATGCTGGGGCAGGGGCATACAAATCACTCTAGGAAAGAGATGTTGGCTTACGAGAGGCTAAAGAAACTGATTTCTTTGGCCTTGCAAAGTGAATATGAAGAAAAAGACTTCCTGCCTGTAAATGAATTGAACAGGCCTATTCACCAGGGGAAAAAAAAAAAAGATATTTAAGCTCAGGGATAATGTTGGCACAGGAACAATGAGGTATAAACTGTTTACAAATGAACTGAAGCAAGAAACCAGGAATCTATCTGTTCAAAGTAAGAGTTTCTACATGTTCCTTTAGTAGAAATAGGACTAGGAAAAATAGACTAGCTGGACTAGGTAGGTAAATCAGGTAGATCATCTTATGGCAAGGTTCGTGGCAGCCCTGAGAAGCTGGATGTGCTTGACAGAAAGGCACTCTGAGCGAGATGAGTTCTTTTGAGTCCCAAATTTTTACTGTGAAAGTTCAGGTCTCTGTGATCAAGCATAGCTTGATTTCTATGATAAGTCTAAACAGAGAAATCCCTCTCCTCTGGTGTCTGGGATAATTGCTGATAAACAAAACAAACAAAGACCTCTTAGGTTTCCATCTGTTTTCAGTGTCAGACGCTTTCTTTGTCTCTGGCCTTTGTACAGTGTCTACTTTTACATGGCCTGCAGCCAGATCTCCTTAGTCTGTGATTTTGTGACCTTGCAAAGTTAGCTTGGGAGTATACAGCTGCGAGCTTTCCAGGGAAAACCTATTTTTTGGTAGGGTATATTGGCACTTCAGTAGGTGGCACTCTTTACTCTGGGTCTTGCCCTAAATGTGATTTTTCCTCAGGAATGAGGAGATTGCAGTTTTGCCTGTGGCTTTAGCTAACTTCTGTCAAGTGTTTTGATCTACCTGAATTCCTCTCATTGTATTGTTTCTATGCTCTGAATTTTTCTTCAGTGAAAAATTTGGAGTAAAGTCATCCTAACACTGGAATTAGATCAGAAAAGGACCCAGTAAGTGGCACATAATCAACTTCCTCTTGCACAAAGGTTCATCTTGCAACAGCTCAGAGGTTTCCGTTAAATTGTTCCAGATGGATTTGGATAGAGCTGAGCTGTAGTTGTCATTACTCCTTGCAAGGATTTTGTATGCTGTCCAGGCTACTGTGATTGGTGCCATAGTATTCAATCCATGGTATACCTTAATCTTCATGTTGGTGGTCTGTAGAGGAGCCAGCCCTGTTTATCTGACATTCCCCTTACACATGGGGTCTTGGTCTAATGGAACTTAACAGGAAGGAAAGTTTGTAGTTAAGCTGTCTTTAGAGCTCCCTAAACACACTGACTCAACTATACCACTTCCTCAAGCTCTAATGTTCTGGACCATAGTTTTTCAGTTCACCTTTTCAGGAAATGTAGTAAGTAAAATATATTACTTTCAAAAACCCTCAGAGAAATCCCACAGAATTTTGCTGAAATCTATATAAATCTTGTCCTGTCAAAAGAAAACTGATGCACACCTTCATTGTGTGTTTCTTAAGGTTTGGCCTTAATTGAAGTTCCTTATCCCTTTGCTTGATTCTCACTTACCCAAATAATTATGTTTATCTCTCTTCATCACTGGTTGTCTCCCTCTGTATTTCGTCCTCTAATAAAGGTGCTTTTCCCTGAAATAGCAGAGGAGGGATAAAAAAACCCAAACAGAGTAAATGAAAAAAAAAAAAGAAAAAAAGTGGCTTCTTTTGACTCTCTTGTTGCCTTTGACTTTAAAAAAAAAATTAATGTGTTAACTATGTTGCCTCTCATGTTTTCATGTTACTCTAAATCTCATTGGCTGCCAATATATAATAATAATAAAATACTATTTCAGTTTGTGGGGGCACTTAGTCCCTTTTCTGTTTTCAGTACAGTACAATTAATAAGTTAAGCTGTTCTGGCTACAGTCAGTGGTAAGATCTCCTTAAGCCTTGCACTGCATATTCAACTCTGAGGCATATAGTAAATAATGTAATAAGTTGGTGTTGATGAAATAGCCATGTTTCTCAAAATGATCAGTCTCTATTTTGTCTTCTACACTGCTGCTTGGTGTTTTTTGTGTATTGCCAAGCAGTTTTCTCAAAGGTGATAGCATGGACTGAGCTGCACTCTGTGAAAGAGAAGACTCTACACTGATGACAGCTGCTGCTAAAGTAGTACGTCCATTACTCTATAACCTCTCAATTTATCTTGTTTAGAAGTTCCTGCTTCAAAGAATATATGACTTGAAATAATTGTACCTTCTGACATGGTTCTAACTAAAGATTTTTGAAGGTCTGTACCTTGACGAATGCCTGTTGTTACATTAGACTTTGTTTTGAAAGCCTTCATGTTCTTTCTTACTGGCTTTGCCTATGTCTGGTCAGTTATACTGTAATTTCTTTCATCTCCATATCATTCATTTTATTATTGGATTAGTTTGATGACATGCGAGGTCAAAATTCTTTAGTCTTTCCCCCTCCCTTCAAGCTCTGAATTTATTTTTAGAAAAGTTTCTCAGATATCTGTGCACTCTCACCATTGATAAAAGCAACACAAAATGTGTTGCTTGCTGTGTGGGTACAAATTTAGCCGTGGCAAAACTTTCCTTGGTGTACCTTTTACTGTAATGCAGTGACAGAGGAATTTAGACTGTATGCTTGCAGCCATCAACTTCCATACAGAGATTTGTATTGCAGCTCTCTTGTGGCTGATAGCTATTGTCGCGTGCATTGAAAACATGCTGACCTTTAGCAGTTCCCCCTCTGACAGAACAAAGGGCATGTCTGTTAATTCCAGCCTGCTTAAATTATGAATTTGCTTTTAAGCTGTTTCTCTGTATAAGTGTATTGATTTTTAAAGGTTTAGAACATGTTTTTAAGAACTGACAAAAAAGAATGTAGTTTCTAGGACAAGAATATCTAGAACATCTGCAGTTTTTAATCATTCTGTGGTAGTGCTTATGTAATAACATGGTTATGTGAGCACCCCCTTCCTTAATCCTTTCAAAACATTTTGATTCTCATCACTCTGACTTGTGCATTGAAAAGATACGCTTGCTGGAAAAGTGTGCTTATAGTGTCCTTTGCAAATGTTTGGCCAGATCCTTTAGCAGTAAGCAAGCAACTCCCCAAAAGTACAATATCAACCCTGTGACCATCTTCATATCCTCTTTAGATGACAGTTTTCTAAGTCTTGCCTTTCTAAACTCCATTTAGACTTTACACAAGTTGTTTCTGTCTTTACTGGAAGTCTTAATCAAAACATGTGGATAGAAAATTAGTCTGATTTGCTTTAAAATTACAGCTAAGTGAGGAGTGAACGAAATCCTTTTTGAAAGGAGTGGTTTTTGTTTTAGGTGTTTCTTATGCTGATTAGGATGATTAGGTTTGCTGGCAGCGGGGAAGGAAGCCAGTGATTTTTGTATCTTGTCTCTGTGGTGTAATCTTGGAGCACTGAATTATAGCTAGAGTTTCCTTCAAATCCTGGAGAATCTCACTGGAATCGCTCTTGGTGGACTCTGCTTTTCAGTAGATTGACATGTAATTAGGTAGGTTTGCGATTTCTAAAACCTACTTTTTTTGAAAAGCTAAAGGTGTCTTAATAATAGTGATTTACTTGGAGGAGGAGTTTAAAATTACGTCACAATTTTTTTATCACTTGTTCTCCAAATTAAAGTTTATCCAGTTACAATCTCAGTTTTCAGACTGAATTTTACTTTCATTTAGGGTTATAGATACCTGAAGTAGCTTGAGTTGCTTCTAAATTGGCTTTAAATGGACATGCTTAAGTTCTGGCTGAAAATTAGAAAAAACTTTTTAATCATTAAATCAAAGGTCTGGAATGGTGTTCTAATTAGAAAGTGTTTGTGTAAGAAATCCCAAAGAGTTTTCAAATGGGGTTTGTTAGGTATTGATGCTAACAGTACAGCACTGAACTTGATGACCTGAGAGTGCTCTCATATTTTTGTGTTGCTAAATGCATCCTGCTGTAGTCTGAAAGTACAACTTGACCTAGTTATTAAAGTAAACTTTTAACTGGAAAGGATGGAGTAGTTCCATTTCCTAGGTTTTAATTGTGTGTCTGAAGTGTGGGGAACTGTGCTGGCTTTCTTACTGAAGAGCTTTTCTGGCTGCTTTGTGAATGACAGGGAGATGGTGCACACCTTCACAGCTGCTCTAAAACAACTGGAAGCAAACTCAGACAAGAAGTAGAACTCAACATATGGAACACTCTTTTGGGAAGCCTAAATATTTCCAAGTAGCAAAATGTTCTTGCATGAATTTTGTGTGAAAACAAAATGCTATTGGAGATAATAAGTAAACACTATTGAATATATCTGTATATGTAGCAGTAAGAAGTAGCTGTTCCCTGCAGGATTTTAAATACGCAGGGAAGTCTGACAGTAGTGCTTTATAGTTGTCAGATTCAGAGGTGGGAAGACGTAGAAGTTTCCTTTGCCGAGGGCTATATATCTATATTGTAGGCATACAGGCTTGTTAGTTCCCTGGAGATAAAGTGACTCTTTTAGCACTTTCTATATCGTGTCATTGGGGTGCAAATAGAATTTTCCCAAAATTTCATCACAAGACTGGATGGGTACCCTTAGATGATTTAGCTGAAATCTTGAGATTATGTCCTGGAATATCGGCCGGAATTGTGCTTTCAGTAGTTATCAAGTTTCAGCTCTCTGTTCTCAATCATGGATCTGCTCCTGAACAAATGAAGATTTTTTAGATGTATTAGAAATAGTTTGTAGTAGTAACTTGCATGTGCAGATGTACACACAGTTGTGTTGACATACTCACCCTGCTTCTAGACTCATAGGAATGTAATAGTTAATAAATGTTAAACAGTATGTGAATAATGAATATAAATGTGCTATGCAATAATTGCATGTTGGTGATTGTCAGCTGTTAGATTTGTAACACAATGCACAAATGTTTGCTAGATAGGGGTGTGAATAATCAGGTAACATTTAATGGAGGAATGAGATTAGTGATTCATCATGCTTACAACACAGAAACAGACTGGCAATTTTTGTGTTTTAATAACTTGTGGATATTTTAAGTAGTAGTTCATATTACTGGACAAGGAAATCAAATCTAGTATAAAAATCTGTCTTCAGACTTTGACATTCAAGTGTAGGCTTTGAAAGGTGATTTAATCAGGTTTGTGCCTAAACTGTGCTTAGTTTAGTACTAAAAAATAAAAAAACCTCATAGTTTTATTAACCTGCTCTGTTTATACTATTATTTTGACTATGCTTAGATATGCTGTTTGGTGGAAGGAATATGCTGTACAGAAAAAATTATTTCATGTCCTTTTTCTTTAACCTTTTTGTGTGCTTAGTATGGGAGAGCTGTCTAAGATTTTCATTTTATACATATGCTTCTCAAAACCAAGGTATATGCAGCAACTTCCCCTTTTGTGCAAGCGGAATGCTCTGAGACAGTGAGTTGTATAAAGTAACCCACTGAAGGAAGCTTAACTTGCTGGAGTTGATGGCTCTTCAGTCAGTTGCATATAAGTAAATGTGGGTGTATATTCTTTCAGAAGATATGTGTTTACTGTACATATGGTATCCATAGAGCACATAATTTTGGGTAAATCAGATTTCTCTCTTCAGAGTAAACTTTTGGGTGACAGCCAAGGTGTACAGGCATCTTTATGTTGCTGTTTTAACCTTGTTAAGGGGAAAGGGAAAGCTGCCTGCCTGTACATGCTGTCAGTTTTCCACTACTGTTGTGTATGTGTGCCAGGGTCTCCAAGTCCAACTTCATGTCTTGTTGATCTAGTATGTGGACAGCATGTGTTCCTTTTATGGTACACATTAATTTATCTCCCCATGTGTACTTCACTGCCAGAGCAGTGCCCTCATCTAGCTTTGAATAAATGACTCTTCTATACCATGTGCTTTGAGTGGGAGTGAGTGTACACCAAGAAGGAAGAGGAATTGACTGCAAAGATGGGCACTAGTCCCCCTGCCCCCCAAGCTTAATAATAAAAAGAATATGGACAGAAGCCAAGTATATTATGTACCAAATTCACTTCCTCTGCAGAATACAGTTAAACAAAAAACATGTGGAGGAGCTTGTTGAGTTGATTTTGTTCTGTGCTTTGTCCTGGTAATGGATTTGTTTTCAGAAGTGAGCATTCTGCATGTTTCCTGGTGGATGCTAGTAGGCTTGGAAATATCGCAGCATGTGAAACGCAGTAAAACATGAGTTCCATTTGTTTTCCTTGGCTTCTGTGTGTCATGATGTGTTCAAGATGATAGGGCCTGGAAAACTGTAAATTTTAGTTAGGTCTCAAGTATGAATCCTGAGCCTTGTCTTCATGTTGCAGAGGAAGTCTGGTAGTAGGAGGAAAGCCATTCAGCTCTGTTCCTGAGGGTGTACTGTGCAGCCTATGTTTTGTTTACATTAGAGGTATGCTGACAAAATTTCTGGCTCTAATATTGGACTTAATAGTTTCGTTTGGGTTTGCAGCTGTGTCTTGCTGTCCTTTCACTCTGCCTGCCTGCAACTCTTCACAGAATTATATACTGCAGGAGCAAATCCCACTTCAGTAATGCTGCTGAGGCCAGGATTCTGGTGTATTTCTGTGTTTTCCACAGAGTTTACCAGGCAGGTTGAAAAGATGGAGATAAGTGGACGGACATGTGTGTGCTCTCATTGTTTTGTGACCATATAAGGAGCTGTGAGCTGAAATGAGCCTTATGACTGGTTTTCCTTCAGCCTTGTTCTTGACAAAGAAGGGTTGGGGAGTATGAAGATGGGGTTCCTCTACCTTATTCAGTGAAGATATGTAGTTCAGAAAAAAAGAAAAAAAAAGAAGAAAGCATAAAATTTAAGATCTCAGAAGGCAACCTTTTTATAAGGAATATGGAATAAAACCCCCTGAAATATGTGACTTCACTTCTTCAAAAATATGCTGAATATTCAAACACTAATTGTTTAAACTTGTATTTTAAGAAGGCTGCAGTGGTAGGGGATTGTGTTCCTATTGCTGCCATGGAACCAAATCTATATCCTGTGCAGTGCAGAGGTCTGCTCTTCAGGACCTTGCTCTTGCGATCCGTGGCATCTGTGGGGAGTTCTTTGAAAGGCAAGGCCTTAAAAAGTTAGTCTAAAGTCAGAGAGATAATTAAAATTCCTAGAAAAAGGGGAGCTGTGGCTTTCTAGGTACTGAAATACGTATTGACTTCCTCCAAATTTTATTTGAACAAAGAAGAGTTAATGGGGGAATTTTATGTCACTTTTCAGTAGCATTTTATTTAGCAAAGTAAGTACTTCTACATAGCGTAAAAATGTTGCTCCATCAACCCTTCATGTGAGTCATCATTTGATACTACTTGAATATGAACACTTTGTGGTCAGGAGATCAGAATAAAGCACAGATTTGCCCGTCTACTTATGTGGACCTCAGTGCAAAGCTGACTGAGGTCGCAAGTGAAAGCCAGTTTACTAGTCCATATCCTTAACTGGTACTTGCTACTTACAGTTCCCTGTTTTGGAGTGTATAGGATTTCCCAACATCTAAGTAGACGGGAATTTGGTATTACAGGGAAAGGCAGTTGTGTTGCCCGTGAAACTATGCTGTGAGTAGCTTTCACATAATCAGCTCTTAGTTTCCAGCTACTGCTATAATTTCTGGAGCTTTGAGTAAAGTATTGTATCCAGCTCATTCTGATAGATTGGCTCTTTTGTGTGTCAGGTAGTCTTTCTGCATTGGTCACAAAGGAAAAACAGATTTAGAGTTGGGCACTGGAAGAACTTCAGAGTCTCCTTGTTAATTGGTGAGTACTTGGTCTCTTAAGAACAGCACCTTAAGTTAATTACACTTCTTTGTTTCTTATGGGTGCTAAGTCATCTGGGGGAGAAGACAGAGAAAGAAGAGATATCAGGGTTCCCAACCTCAGCTGTGAAGTTCAGCACCCAAATCTTATAACTAGGATTCTCTTCTGGGTTTCCCACAGGATGTTCTTCCTGCCAGCCTACAAGGTCATATGTATAATTGGGTATTGCAGTGAACTTTGATCTAAATCTGCTCTGGTCATGTGAAGAGTAATCTGAAATGTGACTTCCAGTCAGCATGGCAAGTCTGTCAACCTACAGTGAGACTGAGCTCTTCACACTTCTCCAGCTTTCATTGCCACACCACTGCAAAACACATGGGAGGGTGGTTAGCAGTTGGGTTTCCTGTGTGGTGGCTGCTGTCTCTGCAGAGAGTGAAATAAGCCCAGTATCACAGTTTTTCAGCTGTTTGTTGCAAACAGAATGGTTTGAGTGGCTAATTATAGTGGTAGATGGTAGGGCAATGGCACAAGTCCTTCTTGCTCCTTGGTGCAAATGACATTGGTTCTGACCTTCTGTATCGCAAGGAATCTACCTGCTCTCAACACTGTCACCTTCTCCACCCCTATATGGGCACAACCCCCATTTTTCATTGCTGACCTTCAGAGGTCCTACTAAAGCATACTGACTATAGACTGTACAAAAGCCCTGTAAGGCATGAGGTCTGTGGTCCTGCAATGTGTTCTAGATTTATTTTTCTATCTTGCTATAGCTGCATTAGCTGCAGTTACCACTTACAGATTATTGTGATGCAAAGATGTCACTACATTTTAATGGCCACTGAGCTGGCATTACTTGGAAAACCCCAGTGCTGAAGTGAGATGTCACCAATCTGTACTAAGTGTGGATGCTAACTCTGGCTTTGAGCTGGAAGCTGTATGTAGTGTGTTCTTTCCAGATGGCAAAGTGTGTCATTTCTCCGTATCATTAAGCTTAGTAGGTCTAGTGGGTAGCACTTGGTTTACAATAGCTGTAATTTTATGTAGAGAAGATAGGTTCAAGAGGTCTGCAAGTATCAAAATAGAGCTTGAGTAATGGCCCCTTGTGGTTTTCCTGTGTAATGGCGCTATATTTTTCCAGGCATTTACCCCAACATGGGGAAAAACAGAAGTTGGGCTTCTCTTCCAATAACTTTTAAAAATTTCTTTCAAGCATTAATTTTGAGTTTGTTCAGCAAAAATCAGTTATTTTTCCAAAGTTTAGGTTTTGGAGAATACTTGAATAAGATGTGCTGTAGAAATGTAATTTCAAAACGTAGTAGTAATAAAATATGCCTTATTTCTTAGACTTACATAAACATTTACCTCATTCCTTGAATTTTGTATACCAGTTTTTTGTTCCACAAGGACTGTCTCTTAACATGACTAGGCTTTCATATGTTACCAAGCTTCACTGACTCCCTGCTTTGACAGCTAATGCAGCAGCTTGCCCCAGTTTGGATGGATGCTTAATCACACTGCCAACCATAAGTCCATAATAAATCCCATTGCTCTTATTGGGGAGTGTACCACTTGTGACCATCACCATGTATTATTTGGAGTTACGAAGTTCTTGTACTTCTGGATATGTTTTTCAGAGATTGCTCCTTCAGGCTGCAACATTACAGTTTTGGCGTATGGAATTTTTTAAAAACACAAGTCGAATATTCTGAAGGAGGAAGATTCCCCTTCCCTCTCCCCCTCCCCCCCGCCCCCGCCTTTTAGTACTGTAGTGTTTTCTGTAATTAATCTGCTTACCTGGCTGTTAAAGAAACAAAATATGCTGTGACTTGCGACTTACTTTTGGCACAGGCACAGAACGGTTATGGGCACTGGCCACACACTGACATGTGACTTGACGTTCTGGCACTCTCTGGCTGTTTTTGCAGCTGCAGTGAGACCCCAACATTATTCCAGAATGGGCAGTTACATCCACTGGATTTGTAAGGGAGCCCTGTTGCATGTGTGCAAACAAACTGAAGTTTCCCTCCTCCATGTAGCTTCAAGGTAGGAGTAAGAGGTAGGAAGGCAAGCCATTACAGCAGTATCACAGAACATGCTGTGGAACCCATCAGGTTCATTGAATCCAACTCCTGGTCCTGCACAGTCACACCATGTGCCTGAGAACATTGTCCAAGCGCTTCTTGAACTCTATCAGGTTTGGTGCTGTGACCACTTCCCTGGGGAGCCTCTTCCAGTGCCCAACCACCCTCTGGTTGAAGAACCTTTTCCTCATAGCCAACCTAAACCTTCCCTGACTCAACTTCACACTTTTTCCTTGAATCCTGTCACTGGTCACCACAGAGAAGAGATCAGAGCCTGCCTCTCCTCTTCCCTTCACAAGGAAATTGTAATTGGAATGTGGTCTCCCCTCAGTCTCCATTGGAATGACGTCTCCCCTCAATCTCCTCTTCTCCAGGCTGAACGGACCAGGTGACCTCAGGTGCTTCTTACATAGCTTCCCCTCAAGGCCCTTCACCATCCTCATGGCCCTCCTTTGGATACTCTCTAATAGTTTAATATCTTTTTTACTCTGTGGTGCCTGAAACTGCACAATGAACTCAAGGTTCCCAGTCTGTAAACATCTATACATCCAGGGTTGCCTTGTTCCAGATTGCGGAGTCGAGGGCTTGCCCTTGTTAGACTTCAGACTGTTGGTGATGCCTCTCTCTCTAGTTTGTTGAGGTTTCTCTGTGCTCGAGTTTAATGTTTGCAACTGCATGCTGTTCTACCTGCCCTAACTCTGGCTTTAGTATTTTGGGCAGGCTGATGGAACACAGCAGTTTCAGAAATTCAGAGGCCTAACTGGCTATTGCACCCACAATGCTATCTAGTTAAGACAGTCGGAGTTCTCAAAAGCTCTCAAAGTACTTGAGATATACTTGCATACTTCCCAAGAGTATACAGATTTCAGTATTATACGAAGCCAGAAATTTGCCTTTTAGTTTGTGGGTGACTAACGTATTATTCTGGTAAACAAAAATCCCAGCCTATATCCAGCACTGATGTTGTGCATTTCAGCTGCTCTTCATATAGCTCAATGTCTTTAACAGATGCTTGCTTGCAAGAGGTCTAGACAATGTAGAAATGTGTGTCTCATACTTGCAGATAATACTGTAAGCATGTGCCTAGTTGGAGCCTGTGGTGAAAGGGATCTCTTTACCCAGAAATCATACCACCAAGTATCTCTGCTTTGGGAAATCATCTTGTACTGAATGTGGAGTGTGCATTTGACATGGTGAAGTATGGCCCTGAAGTTGCTACATCCTCATCCTATTGAGCTTTCCAAGTAATTCTAGTTTTTCCCCAAAGGTTTGGCATTGAAGCCTGTTCATTCTGTGCCTTTTAAGTAGTCATGGCTGCTTTTAGTTACGAAAATACCAGTACTACACTTGTATAGTAGACACCCAGGGACTGTGCAGAACTACTTTCTGCTCAGCCCTGTAACACCTCATTAGAATGGCGTTGTGGCCTTCAGACTACATGCCAATGCATCAGTTTTATTCCAGTGCCAAAAAAGAAGAGAAAAAAACCTACGCTATTTTATTGATAAGCTTCTGAAAGCACTATCTGACTTTCAGAGAAGTATTTCAACAAGTATTCTGGACCTGTTAGTAAAATTTCCAAATAAAACCAGACATTCTTAAAATAAAAAAATGCCTTAGCCACCTAATATTTTGTTAACTATCATCCTACAAAGCAATATTCCTTGAAGTCTTAGTGCTGGAACTGATATGTTTGCTTAGTGACATGACCAGAAAAACTGAGGAAAGCACAGCTTGCCCTTTCTGGGGTATGTTTGAAAAAGGAGGGACAAGGAAAACATTGTAACCTGGCTATTGCAGAGATAACATGCATAATCCTTCCAATTTTGCCATGGTTTGGTTACGGTCTGTCTGGAAGAGATCATTGCAGGTCGTCTCCTTTAGAAGGCTGTGATTATTTTGCCACCTTTACTCTTAAAAAGCTGATTTCCTATTATTTTCATAAAGACCTGAAGAAGCAGTTTCTGCAGTCTCTTCTCATTGTAAAAAGGCACAGGGAACAAATGTCTTCTGTGGAGTCTGTATCCTGCATCATTTCAAAAGAAAGTGCCATCACTGGAGCAAAATCCAGGCAGCAAACTTGGCATGATGTTGATGCAGAGTTTCTTGGGGTCAAACGCTTTGATTTTTCTCTCTTGTTCCTCTGCTGACATAATGGTGAGGACACAGCAAGGTTGGCAGCTGAGAAAATAGAAGTCTTCTACAAGGCCTCCCATGTCTGTTAGATATGAGGTCACTGGGCAGGTGACCTCTGAAGTGGGAATAGGATCCAAGGAAGCAAATGGAGAGATAGGAAAACCTGGCTTCACTGATTAGTTGGGAAATTAGAACTCAGACCTCAGGGGAGGGGCCCACAGCTTTCTTGCTCAGTGTTTTACAGGCATGTGAGATCATTGCTGATAAGAAGATGATAAGAAGAAAGACGAACAAAACCAATCTTCTCTTCATCTGTTTTCCCTTAGTACAAGAAAAATCTGGCTTGGTATTAGGATAAAATGCTTAATTTATGAGCACTCACTAATTAGTCATAAAGTCTGACAGCTTATTTTATTTCCTTTTAAATAGCTCATGCATTTCCTTATCTCTGCAATAGAACTGTCATGCTGGAATAGCCAGACACACAAATTTAGTCAGAAAATGAAGTGAAGCCTACTTTTGCCTTTCTTTCATGAAAAGGAGGTTATTTTAATACAGGACATGCCTGAACTCCATCTAGGCATAAGAGGGGCAAGGGAGGCTATAGCCTTTTTAAGTAGCTCCAAACTGCTGGTAGCCTCCCCAAAGATGGTTGATGGAGCAGAGGTGCTAACCTAGAATGCAAGATATGATTCTGAAATCTAAAAATACTACTAAAAGCAACCATCCAGCATTCTGTACTCTCTGTGACCCTCACCCTGCTGTACTTGCACGTAGAGATGACACCTAAATAGCAGGTCAATCCGTGTATAATAGAATATCAGAGAGTGATATTAAAAGGGGTTCTAGTATGAATGTGGTACATGAAATTTTAAACAGGATTTAGTTTCTTGAGTGCCAAGAAGATGTAGCAAATATTTGGGATTGTGACAATATATCAGGGGTCTTGGATGACCATGGTGTAATCAGGGTGAGACCAGCATCCATAGTTTAACCATACAGGGCTTTGAAATCTGCAGTGCTGGCTGGAGCTGTCCAAACAGTTCTGGTGTCAGGTGCAGCTGGGGACAGTCATGGCAGTGGAAAGCAGTCTAGGAGGTGGTGCAGGATGTGTTTTTGTCATTTTGGAGGAATTTCCAAATAGCTGTCCAGCCGATGCAGCTGCTCGGGTGCACATGGTGACTGCTGCCTTTTGTGGTCACAGGTGGCAAATGCTACCTTGGAATGAACAGAAAGTGCTAACAAGGTATGAGCAATGACAAGTACATTCCTGTAGGAGAGTGGCAGAACATCTTCCTACTTTTTCAAAGAAGAAATTTCCTCTTGTAGCTGAAGTAAATCTCTAATGGAAGCAACAAATTAATCATGCTACAACATATTTAGATTAAAGTCTGAAGAGTTGCCAAAATTAAGACAAAGATTCCTGGAAAAAAGGCCAGTTCGTAATTTGTGGAACTCTGAACACACAGCCAGTTGTCAAAGCACAGCATGTAGTGGAGAAACAAAATAGACCCCAAACACTTGTGTGTGTGCATGTTGTGTATATTTTCTTCTTTTAATAGAATGTTAATTCAATGACCATTCTTGATGTTCCAACTGAGCTTCTGTTACACTACCTATTTTATACACTGTGCCAATCTTCTCTGGCATGTGGAAAGATTGGAATTGTTGGCAAAACTGATCAGTTATCTGTCCATATCTATTAAGTGTCTAATAAAATTGCAAAGCTTGCTATGTCTGAGTTACAGTAATTAATGGACGTGTGTCAGACTGATGTAATTGCAACAAGTAGTGTAGAGATGCTGAGAGTGTACCTACATCACCAGCTTAGTGTTGTACCAGGGCTTTGCATCAACTCCAAAACATCTAAATATATTTTTCTGCTCTTCAGAGTTGCTATTTAAACTGGTTTTTAACATAGCAATTTTTCTGTTAGTGCTAGCTGTTCTGAAGACTAAGGCTGGTTTTATTCATGTATGGCAAAGTTTAATTAAAAATTGCACAAGTGCAGTGTATTAAACATCAAAAGTAAAAAATCCACAAAACACACACACACAAAACTGCAGCAAAAACCCCCAAACTCACTCATAAGTTAAAAACTCATTTTAAACTGAAAAGAAATGTGATGTCACGATTGGATTTTCAACAGTATTTGGGCTGAACAGAATTCAATTCCTGCAGTTAAGAATGGATTTGTCAAAAATGCTCATTTGTAGAAAGGTAATTAATGGCAGTATTTTCCAAGTTAGACTAGTCTAACTAGTTTTAAGGGCTTGCAGTAAAGGTATAGTGTGGCATGATGGGACCTATCACAAAAGCCAGTGTCCTAAATATTTTTTCATTGTTTGTTTTGAAGTATCTCTTTGATTCACTTCTGCCTTCCTGAGTGGATGGTATTGGTGATACACTGCCACAGGCAAGCTAAAAGGAAAATAAGGATAAGTATTGTCTTTGAAAAATTTTAGGGCATAAATTTAGTCAGCAGTGCCCTTTATCTTTGAAAGCAAGCTAAGCATTCACACAAATACATGAAGCCACAAAAATCAAGAATATGTGAAACGTATATAGCTGGTGTCATCAGTCTTGATGATGCAGATGAAAACAAAGTTTTCAGTTGGCTTTGCCTCTTTTGCCTTTTGCATTATTTATGAAGTTAGGTCTGATGATGATTTTGCAGTCTGTGTTTGTAGTAGATGCCTGTACATTCTGCTGGCACCATCCTTAAACAATGAACAGTATTATCTGGCACACCAAGCTCTGAAGTTTTAAATTATTCAAAAATGTTTTTGTTGTGAGCTGGCACATTCTCATTAGCATGTATCTGGTCAGCCAGGCTGAATCAGTCATGCAGGGAAAATTTGTGAACTGCCAGGCTTGTCACCTTCTGTTAACTCGGAAAAGAAACTTGCCCTGAAATAAGTCTCAACTGGGAGGTGTGTGGGCAGTATTGATAGCAGATGGTACCCACTCCATTATCTCTGAAGGAACTCAGCTACATGTGGATGGGCCAGGCTGAAGTGCAAGGACGTGGTTAGGAGATTATTTTGTTACTCATTTGAATATGCAGAGATAAAAGAAGGAGAACTTACTGCCTTGTATTGTTGAGCTGTCTAAACTTCAGGGGTGTAGGCACTGACTGAGTGAATACAGTACCATCATGGAGAAGTCATTGGCACAACTGTGCTCCACCTACCTAACTCCTTAAAATAATTTTCTGGAATTTAAGAGAATATTGCTTAGTGTTTTTATTGCTTTAAATATGCAGAAAATCCCTTCTATTGTCATAACTTCTGTCTAAAGCAAGCATTTACATGTTTGCTTTTGGCAAGGAAACAAGAGCTCAGTATCCAAGTCTAACTTTAATTTGCATGAAAATGGAAGGCATCACAAGTAGGAAACAGACAGCAAGACTCTTTTGCTTTGGTGATGGCTTTCATGATATTGATACAGTTGGTATATAGGATGAAAGTTTGGTTATTTTGAGTTCAAGAGGGTTTTTACAATGATTTAAAGGTAGGGGAAAATCAGAGTTTCATCCCAGAGATTACTGTCCCTAAGACAACGTTCTCAACTGAGTCATAGGGATGATGAGAGAATGGTGTATGTATAAGACTTGTAATACTACAGGATAAAATTATGCTTTTTGCAAGGTATTTTGGTCTGCTGTGAAGAAAATGGTGAAGATCAGATTTTTTTTGCATACCACATCCTTTTTTTTTTTCTGCTTCAAGCTTCACTTGGTAAAGCTACACCTGCAAATAACTGAGACTTAATGCAAGTTTGATGGGTGACTCTGACAGAGCTTGATGTTTTATCAGCAAATTAAAGCATGAAATTTAATCTTTATTTTCCTTCAGCAAATAATATTTCTGCATTGCAGAGTTGTGGCAGCTGCCCACAAATTAATCTTTGGTCTGTTGTCTAGACTTTGATTAAGTTTTCTTTCAGGTTACATAGGAAGCAATTAAATGCTTTTTTTCTAAAGCAGCATCAGGAGCTATACTAATCTTTTTCAGGACCCTGATTTCTATCATAAAAGACTGAAATCCATGTCAAATAAACCAAGAAGTTTTTTAGGGGTGGTCTGTGTAGGTAGGAGTCAGGTCACCAGTTGACAGGTGATGGAAAATCCACGACAGGTAAAGTGGATGGACTAAAGTTTCTGTGCCCATAAGAGGGAATGGCTTTGCAGTTGGCAGAGAAAGGAAGCTAGGCTTGAATTTCTCAGCCATGATACTTGTTTCTGCTGCTTATTCATTAGTCATAATACTGTAAATAAACTGAATGGTGCCAAAGAAAACAGCCAACTTCATAGTTAGACGCTTCTCTTTACATTTTGTATACCCCAACACTATTTTAGGCTTTAACTAATATCTTAGGTCAACAAAAAACAGTATGTATACTAATATATATATATTATTGCTATTAAAAAAGAACAAAAGTATTCAGGTTATTTTGCTCATCCATCTTATATGCTTTTTTTCTTGCTTTTTTTACCCAGAATAGAGAAGTGCTTCTCAAACACCGCAGGTGATTGCTAGGGAGTATTTCAAATGGCAGTCTTCCTGAGTTGAAAAAGGAATAAAATTCCATAATGGTGATTTGGCAGTCTGAGGTAACCTCAAATCTGAGCTGCAAAACTGAAATGAGTTTTTAATAGGAAATGAAAATTTGAAGGCAAAAAACCAGGAGAAAACGTGTGTTACGTGTCCACACCAGAAATTGTGACCTTGCTTATTATAACTGGATTTGAAAGGAAGTAACTATTGCTCTCCTGACAGACAATACTCATAAAAAGGATAGTATCAACATTGGCTCAGTCACTCCAGCTGAATATAATGGTGTGCAAATTTAAAGCCATAGATTTGTGTTTCATAGCACTGTTAAATATCTGAGCAACGTACAGTACAATCTCATAGTGATTTTATGCAGAATGCTGAGTAACTGATCACCTACAGCTTCCTTGTCTTGAAATTAAATTAATACTGCCAGATGCACTAGCATAAAAAGATCACACATGTCCTTGGGTTTTTATCATACCACTTTCTGCCCTACTTCTGAGGTCTAGGAGCAGAATCATGAACTATGCCAATGCAGCAAATGGCTGTTCAGCTGGTGGGTGGAGTGAGTGGTGTTCTTGGTTTGTCTCAGAGAGTATTTATTAATGTTTTTCTAGAACATCATGAGATGTTTTTTTCTGGAACATGTCAGTAATTTCACATGCAGCAAACACTGTCAGTTGTTGTGTAGAAAGGTTCCATAGCACATGGAAATTGAGGAGACCTTATAGCACACACTGATCTATAATGATCAGTGACCAGTTCTTTGGTTTCTGAGAGCTAAAAAGTCATGTTCAGGATTGATTTCAAGGGGTTTTAAGTCAGAATCTGTAAGAAGTTATGGGTGCATTTGTCTCACTGTACATATGATTACTGGTAACATCTAGTGCTGCTTAATTCAGAGAAGCATGAAATTTATAAAATACATGTGTGAGTACTCATACAGGATAAGGATTAGGCTAAAAATCAATATTGTGGTTGAGCTAAGTAGTTCAAGTACTTAACAAAAGAGGTATGCTACCATTATGAGAATGTCATGGATGGCTAAATCTTTATTGCATATGGGAATACATAAATTAGAAAGCTCCTCTGACCTTTAGTTTGGTTGTAGACATTTTTGTTATAGTAAGAATAAATATATTAATGAAATGGAGATAATAAAGGAGAGAGAACACATTTTGCTACATAAAATAACATGACTTTTTCATTTAAACTTCAGTCATTCTCAGTGCATTAACTAGATTTTATCAGATTATTTGACCTTTGCTGTCAAGGGAGTAAATGTAATTTTACTTCTCCATGATGAAAATAACATCAGGAAATATATGCAAGAATGCTTGTTTAATTTCCTTCTCCCTGCATTCTTTCTCTGGAAAACTGTGAACTGTTGTCTCAGTCCTATGAAGCATATTTTGCTTGGTCTTGACTTCAAAATATGAACACATTTAGTTTTACTTCAGGATAAAACAAATTAAGTTGATACTAAATGAGGTAAACAAATTTGTATCTTTCACTATTCAGGGACTGGAGTTAAACTGCTGCTTAGTCTTATTATTAGTGTTTATAGATTTATGTGTGTGTCTGTATATGCATTTTATCTTTAACACATTAATATGAACAAGATAAACTAATTTACATAATGGTAAATTTAACTATGTGATGAATCTGTGTTCTAGAACTAAGCGAAGGAATACATCTAATAGAACCTGAGAGCACTCTCAGAGAATATGAGAATATTTGTCTTGGAGCAAATGAGACAATCCTAAAATAAAGACATAGTTAAGACAAAAGAGGAGAATCCTGGAACAGGAGTTTCAGGCTCTTTGGAGAAGTGAAATGGGGAATCTGGAAGAGGAGATACTTTTGAAGTAGACATACAGTTAATACTAAATCTAGGTAGTGATAATGAGAAGCAAAGGTGTTACCAAGTCTTGATACTGTATGGTCCATCAAGAGAGGAAGCAGTGAAAAAGATCCACTACACCCTTCTTCCTCTCAAACACCTTCTTGGAGAGTGGCACTTGCAGTACCCACCAATTACCAGGGAAGGCAAAATATCTGTTTGCTAAATGTGTTGCAGATGTGTACTGGGCAATTTCTGCTGTTAGCAGGTAAATGAAGAGGGCAGGGAGAACAATGTAGACTGTTGAGAGAAAGTTTTTCTCTGAAGTAAAATAACCATGGTGTAAATACGTTTGACATGGTGATTTAGTATTAGTTGGGAAATACATGGTGCAGAAAGACTAACACCTGCTTAATGGACAAATGTAATGTATCCAACAGAGTGTATGACTGAGAAGAACATAGGAAAATGAAAAATGTATAATGAACAACTAATATTTTGTCAAATGCATCAAGGGATCAAATAATAAAACCGTGCAAGTTGTATTACTAATCGTGGTGAGTTAGCAGCAAAATTCCCACATAGCTACACTCTCCCTCGCTCCTCAGTCAGATGGGAAAACCAGGAAACACACAGACATCAGAAAATTTGTAGTTCAAGATAAAGGCAGGGAGATTCCTAACAAATTACCATTGCAGGCAAAAAAGGACTTCCCCTGGGGATAATTAACTTGCTGCTAATTAAATTTTTATTTGGGTAGTAAGAAACAAAAAAAGGTTAACCATCTCCTCCTGGTCCCCAGTTCAGACAACTTCAATCCTTATTTCCACAGTCTTCTGCCTGGCCCAGGTGTCACAAGTGGGATTTAGGAGGGGATATAATCCACGTGTAGCAAATTCATCTCTCCTGCTCCTTCCCTCACACTTTTTCTCAGTTATAGCATGGGTGTTCTTCAGAGGCTATTTCCTTCAGGAGATGCCCACCTGCTCTGGCATGGGGGTCCTCTATGGGCTGTTGTGTAGGCATCTGCTCTGATGCCTTGAGCACCTCCTCCTCTTACTTTGACCTGTGCTCAATTCTGTGTAGTTGACTTAGTACACTGTATTTGGGCTTGATGATCTCAGAGGTCTTTTTCAATCTAATTGATTCTGTGAAATGATCTTCTGGAAAAGTGGAAGGAAATATGCAGTAGAGAATAGAGTTTTTGTCTTCAGTACTATTTCTGGTATTGTTAGTGTACACCTGGTTTGTAGGTAAGACATAGAGGGTGAAGGAAGAGGGTTTTGTGACAGAGGAGAGAGAGTTTTTGTTATTGTAGATATATTATAAGTGGTTTTGGTATTGCTCTCAGCTTTACTGGTTTACTGATGACAGAAGGATTCATAACTTGAGAAGTGTTTCACCTTAAGAAGGTTATATGGCCTTATAGACCCTCATGCATGAACTCTCAGGAGTGAAAACTTTGAATTGCAGGCACTCACTATTTTATTCTGCTTGTCACTAAAGACTAATGCTCCAAATACTGCACAAAACTTTTAAGAAATATTAATGTCCTTTTGAGGATCACTCAGCTTCTGTTTAAACTGCACTTTGCAGACAGGTTTTCAGTGCAAGATGATTGCACATGGGGCAGTATGTTTCTGAAAAAGCTCTGGTTTATGGACTTTGTTTTTACTTTCCTGTAGATACTGAGCTGGAGGCAACATGTAGCTGGTCTGGTTTTGCAGGAAGTGTTTATTGTTGTCCTGATTTCTCTTGCCCCAGTAGGGTACCACCTTTATAGATGAGGAACTGCTAGACAGGGCTATGCCCCGACAGGGTGCTGAGCTTCCCGCGGCTCATTCTTGCTTCTTCCTATCAATAAACTAAAAAGTTGCAACATTGTATGATCTCAGCCAGCTTTCCTAGTAATGGCAGAGAGAGAAAAAGCTTTCTTAACAAGAGCTTCAGAGTGAGTATTTAGTTGTGTATCATCTGTTGTGGTTTAATTCACAATGGAATAATCACATTTGTAGTTCTACATGGGTGCCTGTTAAGCCTTTCTATGATGGCATTCTATGTATTGAATAGATGTTACAAAACCTCCCAGCATTTCATATGGATATTTTTTGAAGGTCTAGGGGTTGGAATGGGACTATTTCTTGTGTCTGGCTATAATTTATAAATTAATTCAAGAAAGGGCATAGAAATCTTTACTTACTGCTCTGGGCTAAGGGTTCCTCAGTACTGAAGACTATTGGTCTTTGTGTCTAGATTAAAATCCTGGACAGTTTATGGTTTGTGAACAGTGATCCACATCTCAGGATACTACAGTTTGTAACCATCCTCCTCTTCTGCTGTGGAGATAGATATGTCAGTCAGAGAAAACTTTGTTTTTCTTGTAATCCTGCAGATGCAGTTAGTGTTGACACTTCTGAAGTGTGGATATAGCGGAGGACAGTGTTCTACCAGAAAAGTATTTGTGGCTGGGGCTTTATTCTCCTTGTTTTCAGGATTACTTTAGACCTAAAGATTTTTCCCACAGAGGTAGAATATGTTTAGTAAATTGTCTTTGATATTTGTCTCTGCCTAGTAGATGGTACATGGTATGTATTCCTTAGTCAACATAAGGTTGGTAGCTCCAAGGGCCAAGCAGTAAACTAATAATAAATCAGTGCAGTCTGTTGTCTGATGTACATTGAGAAGAGATTACTGAATGTGAAAGATCACTGTACCAATTTCCCCTCACCCTTGGCCACAATTTCCACTCAGATTAAATAGCCACTTCTGTCCCTGCTGTAGTACACCCAAATAAACTCAAATAAATTCAAGAGGACAAGTGTATTGGTAAACTAGAGCTTAATAATGCATTTGAGAGTCAGAAACAGAAAGGATAACAGAATTACACTGAGCATACTTCTGATACTCTAATTTTACTGATTTTAGAGTCAAAACCAAGGCACAAAAATGGTCTGTCATTCAATGAGAAAGGTGTGTCTGTGTAGGAACTAAAGAAGTGCATTACAACAAGATTGGCAAAAAAGCTAATGAGTAACAGCTGTATCTAAAAGACAATATTTCAGGTTTTGAAAATCAGCCAGTGATGAATGGATGGATGGAGGCTGTGGCAGTTGACATAGCCGTGGTGCCAAGTGAAACACATTTGTTACCAATAGGGAATAAAATACGTACTACTGAAACTCTTTAGCGCAGCTTGGAACTTAATATAAATAAAGTGTATTTTCAAATTATGCCAACAGTCATTCCCAAGAAACAGTTTCCCTCTCTTTGATTCTCTTTTGCCCTCTCCCTTCTGCATCCATTTGTGCATGCATACATTTATGTTTTAATAAAGAATTAGGGCCACATTTACTACCTGTTAGCTCCAGGCTGAGGAGGCACTGTGTTCAGGGATATGTCAGACACACAGGCTCTCTCAAAGTGTGAAAAAGTCATCATCCAGTTGGTTGCAGACAATCATTAGTAGTTCAAATAATTTTTTTTTTTTTGTACTGTAGAAGTGTCTAGAAACTCTAATCATAGGCTGGCAGAACTCTTGTCAGGCATGGTGTGAACATGGCATAAGAAGAGGGTAGTTGGCCTAGAGAGCTCCTAAAAGAAGCTTCAATCCTGTTCTGTTATTTTTGTTAGACTTTTATTTTATTATATTTTGTAGAATTCTTCTCCCACACTCCCCAGTCAGAACAGGATTAAAAGAGAGTAAATAATCTAGTGCTGTCAGACGTTATATTTCATCATTGTTGCACCTAAATTTGAATTTTACTCCTGGCTGGTGCACTGTAATTTGAAAAGATAGATACAGCAGGCTTAAATCACAGTCTCCAGGGCTTTGGAGGGGGAGAAATAGTAGACAGAAAGGAAGAGAAAATCTTTTTTTCTCCCATACTGCTTGATTGCTCTTCTTATAGAGAAAATCTGTACGTAATTGAAGGAGTAAAATATCTGAAATCTGACTTCAGCTCTTTAATAATACATGGAATTTTTAAAATGTTGTGAGACATTCAGGTTAAGTCCAGTGTTTGTAGTGAAAATGTAAAAATCAGGACCAAAACTATAGCAATGATTATGGCAGTGGCAGAAGGTTTTAAAATCATATTCCATAGTTGGACCCTGTGCCCAGCAACTGAGACTGCTTTCTGTTGGTAAACATATGTCAAATTTGAATGGATTGATAAAGCTCATGATGAAGTACTGCTCTGCCATCCAGCAAGTAAAGTTTCATCTGGAATGCTGTCAAAACTGTCAACTAAAGGTTGTTAAAATGGTACCAACATATATTTTCTTCAACAAATCCCTTAGCATTTTGAATGGGTCTTATGCTCAGCAGACACTAAAAGCAAATCACTGATAGATTGTTTGAAGCCTTTGAAGAGGTGTGACTGAGAGTATTCTGCAATAAATCTTTATATCACTTAGGCTTTACTTTTACTTTCAAGAGGCTTATTTACTGATTAGAGCTTTGGATTTCTCGTTTGTGTCTGTGAAAGTACTGCATAGGATGTTGATTGCTGTAATAATACAAATCATCTCATTTTTTCTAGGTTTTACTTAACAAGAAAATAAAAGGTAATATCCTTTTCAAGCAAAGGATCATGTCAGATGCGTGAACATGGAACTGGATATTGTGTTGGTTCTAGATTGTGGGAATGCTGCAGGCTTAACATGTTCAGCATATTTGAGCTGTCTAATGGAAGTGAGCTTGAAACAATTACAAAATTAAAAATGAGATCTCAGTACTTGGAGGAGATACAGGGAATGATGGTGAGTGCAAATAGGGTGAATAAACAAATACATCTTTCTTAAGGTTTGTATGAATTTACGGAGCTGCAAGATTGACGTGACTGAGAACACTCTTGAGAGGACAGAAGTATCTAAGAACTTGAAGAATTTTCATTTGAGATGTTATTTCTATTATTCTAAAAGTAAAACTGTAAAGGGGGGATGGTGCTTTTAACCAGCTGCCAGCTTAGATGGTTGCAAGCTCTTAAGAGTGTCTGCGTATCAGCAGTTCTTGGAACACTTTGTACCTAAGACTTACTGGGGGTTGGGAAGGAAGGATGTGATACAGGGAAGAACAGATTTATAGCCTTATTCTACCCCATGAAGGGTTTGTCCTTCATGGTAATAGTTAAATGTGTCTGCCGCCATGTTGATATAACTGAGCTGACTCACAAAATGAGCCATGAATGCTCCACCTAGAAGAGTTAGAGGGAAAATAGGAATAAAACATCATGTAATGCAATATTTTATGAAATATGAGGACGGTGCTAGAGAAAGCAGAGCAAGATGTGTTTTCTACAACCTCCAGTGCTTCTGTTATGGCCTGAGGAGTAAGATTTAGAAACTTCCAGGACTTTGGAATGGAGAGTAGGAATTCAATTCACCAAAACTAGGAAAGCAGGTGACTGAAAAATAGTAGTGAGCAATGACTCATAGCAGTTGAAAACAATTCTGACATTCTTTTTCACTATGAAACCAGTATGGAGCAATTTTAATCCAATTTGTGAGCCAATTCACAGAGACAGGTTTGGAACTATAGAGGCAAAAAAGAAGCAGAAAATGTCAGGAGTTTAAACTTTTATAAAGGCTGACAAGATAGTGAAGAGAGAGCAGTTGATAAGGGCAGCAGTCTTAAAGAGGAACCTTTTAAGCAAAGATTGCCTGAAGATAGTCCGGAGATAAAAAGCTGATTTTTAGGAAAAAAAATCATATAATGAATAAATCTTTCTAAAAGGAAAGAAGTGGCTATTTTTAACTGCATATAAGAGCAAGTAAACATTTGCACTTTAATATTTCCAGTTTCAGTTTGAGTGATTATGCATAAAGACACTACAATTGCACTAGCATTTTAAGGGTTCAGCTTTCTAAATGTCACTTTCCTTTCCAAAGAAAGGAAGTGCACACGAGGACTTCTTTTGTTATTAATTGCTTTTAGTTAGAAGACTGTAAGATGTGTCTGCTCACATTACCAGGAGGTACCACTCAAGATTTAAATAAAGCTAAAAAAGAAAATGAAAAAAACTGGTTTTTTTAGTATACAGCACTGTCGACTTTGTTCCAACCAGGTCTGAGTGATCAGTTAACTTTTGCTTTTGTGGACTGCTTAGCATTTTTTTTTTTTTGAGAATTTAGTCATTGGCCTCATAGGAAATTAAATACTGAATTCTTGGACTGAATGCAGTATTTCGTGATTCCATATTCTCACTTCTGCAGTGCATGGATTCTCCATTAAACTCTCCAGGTAACCTTTTTTAAATTAAATTGTGCAATTGCTAACTCAGAACAGTTATCTGCATGTATATATGCAGAAGGGTATTAATGGTGGCCTCTTTGACTTAAAAAAAAAAAAATGGAAAAAAAATTTGACTGTGAGGTAAGTGAATAGCAGGTGCCCAATCATAGTAATTTCTCCAGCAATTCCAATGATTTTCTGCCTAGTACTTCTGTAATTCTAACAGATTCCCCCCCCCACCTTTTTTTTCTCGTTTTGGTTCTCCAGGGGTATATCCCTTCTAATGACCTGCTAAAAAAGGAAAGTAGTTTGGAGGTATTTGCATATGGTCATTAAGTTGACTGTGGGACTCTTGTTATAGGATATGCTTTCTGACAACAGTTACATTGTTCCATAAATGGCAGAAACCCTGACCTTATCCTAGGCCATGAAACAGTTTAATATGCAATCATCCTGTGACCCACTGTTCCCTTAAGGCTAACAAGTGCTCTGCTCACCCTCCTTACTGGAAAAGATGCTGAAGTAATTGTGAACAGAAATTTATTAGAGGTAATTCTGAAGTCAGTTGCACAGAAATACAGCAGATGTGAAGTACAGCACCCCATGCAAATGTAATGCCCAGTGGTTTCAGATTTAGAATCTGAGTGTCTTCTATTCACCAACACATGACATGACTTGGACAGTAAACTGCAGTTATCTGTGAATTATGTGTTAACGTTTGGTGAATAAGAGAAAAGAGTGTTTTATTAGGGATATTCGGGGCTTTATCTCTTGTTGGCCATCCCTTTGCAGATCAGAGAAGTTATGAAAGGGATTAGGGTGGCTTTGCCAGCAAACTGTCACATAATGGTAATGTTAGCAATGTCCTGTCAAGAAGTTACTGACTGCTTTTTTGTGTTGTGAACTTGTGAGCAGCAATACATATAAACTTTGCCTGTGTTGTGTTAGAATAAATGTTGGTAATTCATAATGCTGAATTGCTCAATTTTTGGCATGGCAAACATTTTGGGCTGACAGAACAGATTGCTAATGCCTTCAAAACAATAAGAGACAATTGTCTCACTCAAAAAGAACTTGAGAAAGCATGATTAATTTTTTAACAATCACAGCTTTTTAATTGTCTCTTCTTCTGAAACATCTTCCTTGGAATTCAGGTTTTTTGCAAGCAGTGCTGGGATGATACAAGCAAAGTGCACCAGCTGGAACCTAAAGTTCAGTATAACAGAGTTTTGAAAGTCACCTTTGCTTTGCAGGTGGAATGTATTTTCATTATGTATACCTTTAATCCAAAAAGTTTAATTTGAATTCCTAAAATACAATCATAAATATTTCCTTGTTTCCTAGTTACAGCAAAGAGGATTAGAAGTTGAAAAGATACCTGATATCTACAGGTAATAAAGCTAATTGTTTGGGGCCTGAGGGTTTTTTGATTGAGCAATTACTTGTTTGGCCTAGCCTGAGAAAACCATTAATCATAACGACCAGTTTACAATGCCCCCTTTCCTTTATGGGCTGTACCGCAGAGGTCATCACCTCGTCATTCAGGTCAGTGGAAAGGTCACAGGTCTCCTCTTCCCTCACTGCTGGCCCAGAGTGCAAGTTGACACTGGGTTAACAAATGGCCACTCTTCTCCTAATTATAGGAAATGTGGCTGGATTGTGCCAATGGACAGGGTTCAGACTACACAGGAACAACAGACAGTGGCAGGAGCTGTGGTTAAAAGCTAAAACAATGTAAACTGAATGAGTTTCACTCTCACCTGAACGAAGCTAGAGCTTCTTAAATTATTCTTAAATATTCTTTGGCAGTTGCTTCATGTTTGGTATAAATATGGTACAGAGAGAAAATACCCATAGCAATTCAAATTGCTCGTAGTTTTGGTTTTTAGTTTGAGAGTCTGACCTCTTGAAGATTTAAATAGAATTTTTAAAAAACTTTTCTAAATCATGCCGTTAACAACACTTGGTTTTACACATTTATACTATCTGTGTAATCAAATATGGTGTATTCATTTTAATACCTTTATAACCAGATTTCATTTCAACAATAGACCTTAAAAGAGGATATTAATCGCACCGTATTGATGAGCATACACAGAGTAAATAATATAAGTATGATTTAAAAGAAAAATTCTAAATATCACTTGTTTATGAACTTGCATCTGAGATACATAAGTTCATGTTAGTTTTGTTTAAGCTTCTGACTGACAGAAACATATGGTGGGAGGAAAAAGAAGCTCAAGATTTTGGGTCATCTTCCCGAGGTTGATTAGATGATCCCTAATCCCTAATTCCCTGTATCATATGCGCGCTTATCCTCATGTTTTAGGAACCTAGCTTTCCAAAAATACTCATGGTTTGTAAGGTCAAATCTTGAGCAAAGTAATGTGGGAGCTTGCAACAGCAGTGTTAGAAATATGTTGTAAAACTGTACCTTACTGCCTTGTGTGAAGAGTGCTAAGGTGGCCCTGTAGGGGCAGTGGGATTTGGTGAGCAGGTAGGTGGGAGTGCTGCCAGTGTGGGTGGGAGCCCAAATGCTGTCACTGATTGCCAGTCTCATGGCTACAAGGTCAGCCCCAGACAGAACTTGCTTAGGACCTGAAGTGAGAGCTGACTGTGTGCTCCCAGTGCTGGGGCACCATTTGCTGCTGATTCTTGTCCTGTGACTCCCCTGTTGTGTGCAGTTTTACTTTTACGTGGTTTGTCCTTTTATTCCCTTTAAAGCAGTTGGCTGATAGTTAAGACTGAATTGCAGTTTAACTTATTAGTCTCTTTGGGGAGCTAATACAGTATCCTGTCACCTTTAAATTGCCTCAGCGTGATGCAAGTTGTCATTTCAAATGGAAATTTTCCTATCTGAAAGGAGCTTTGTGGATTAAGATTTCTTTCATTACCTTGAGAAACTTATAAAGCCTTTTTTTCTGAAGTTTGCTTGCCAGGCTCTGCATGGAGGAAAATACATTTGTGGGAATGTAGGCTGCAGACAATGTGTGGTATCAGGTGCTTTGAAGCATAAAAATAGATTTGCCAAGGTGTATCTGCATGTATGGATATTTGTGTGTCTGTGTGTGTTTATGTGCCTGTGAATCAGTAAGCATATTTTCATCTTTTAATAACCTTTCAAGCTTACTTTTGCATTATAATCTACCTCTTATTTCTGATACTTAAAGCTACTCATATAATTCAGTGAGTTGACTAACTGGCCTGGCTGGCTTTCACTTCACATCTGTTTGTGGCTCTGACAAGACCAAATTAGCACTGTTTTTACTTCAGTGAAGCCAGCACCAGGACAGAAGGACGGTGTAATGAGAGTGATTTTTGCAGAGACTTAAAATGCAAATTTTATGCAGATAAGTTAAACCCAGGCTCCTGTCCAATGGCTAGTGATTTTTAATCTGTGCTTTACAGGAAAGTTAATGATTTTGCATAATGAATATGCAAGTTTCTCCCACTATATCTGCCTCAAGATATAGAAAAGCTTTAGAGTTGTGATTAACTGGGTCAGAATACACATCAATACTGTTTGTTTTTTTTTTCCCAAATCCAAGTGAAACCACTGTGATTTAGAACAGTCATTAACAATAATGGCATGCTATAAATGTAAAGGATATTTAAAGAATCAAGGGGCGTGTGCCTACAGTTTTTTTTCACAGACTAATTCATTGCTTTGTGGTTAATGGCTAACTGAAAGCTTTTCCTCTGAGCAATCCCATAACTTGCTTTTGCAGTATGTATCACAGTGAAAACTCCAAATCTTGGATCCGAGTTGCTGCAGTTTTAGTGTTTTCCATGAGAAGCAGTCTGGTGGTACTGTTCCATCCCCAGCATATCCAAATTTAATGACTGCTACTTTTTTCTTCTGTGCATTATGTATTGTATTGAAGAAATGTTTATAACAAGTGAATTTTACTTACTCCTCAAACACTGGGATGCATAAGTTGCTCTCTGCATTGTGGAAAGTCTGTGTTTTTTTGCAGGGAGGGAGGGCTTTATTTTGTGATATTTGCTTTTATAGCTCTCACTTTGCTGCCGTCTGCTGCATATAGTTTCTCCTCAGCTGCTGTATTTCTTGTAGATTGTTCTTAGGTATACCTGACCACATTTGCTGTCAGTCAGCTCAGAACTCTTGCAAAGACCTGATGTTCAGTAAACCTGTAATTCTGCTAAGGTGTAGTTTTCTTACTCTTGATTAGATTTGGTGTTTACAACAGTGTTCACTTATATTTCAACACTCTTCTGGACTCAAAATCAGACTTTGAGTCTCGTGTCTTTACATTTGTTATGAAACTACCTAGGTTAGACTGCAGCCAGAACATTTTGCACAGAGCTTACGTTGAATCTAGGCTTCACAAAAGATAACCAAGCTAGCTTAAAATTTAGCAAGCTGAGTAGATTGGTCTGTGCTGTGCCTCTATACTGCTTCAGTCATAAATAGGTAAATAAATATTCCCTCAAGATGTAGATCTTCACTACTAGTGCAAAGCTGTTTGCATTTCCCTCTATTATCTTCTGGTTTTCCGTCTTCTCCACCAGAGTCATGCTGCACAGTGCAGCTGCCATGTTCCTTTTGCTGCAGAAATCAGGAGAACAGGGTCATTGCTGCAGACTTGTTAAATGTTAGAGTTTCTTCTAGTTTCTGTGTTTCTCAAACGGTTTCTTTGTTCTCCAGGTCAACTTGTTATTAGCTTTTAAAGGTAGTTAGCCTTTTGGTTGTGCATATTTAATGAAAAGCATCTGCTAATGTGTATTATTCAACCCCATGTCCCCCAAGTGCTCGGAACTGCTGAATGTACCTCAATTCTGGTTAAATACCTTCTTCTGTGGTGTTACTCATATACTGCAGAGAAATTGTAAGTCCCATTCTGTTCTAGGAACAGATTTTGAAGACTTGGACATTCTTATTACATGTATGGTGAGTCAGCTAGAAAGTCAAACAGTACCCTCTTTCATTATAATGCAACCAAGTGTATGTGCAATTAAGTCCACAATTAGAAAGAACAAAGTTCCTAGATATTCCTGCATTTCATTGAAATTAGGCCATTTGTTAAAACCAAGATCTTTGAGATTAGAATGCAATTAAAAAGGTTAAGTTTTTAAATGTGGATTCGTAATTGGATATACAGTCTTCCACTCCTGGGTCACCAGTTCAAATCTATCCCAGGTCAGTAGTCACTGAATCCTGGTACCATCTAACAGCTGGTGGTTTATGTGAAATGAGTAGCCTGTCTTACTTCAGTTTGCACTGAACAGGTGTCCACATTGCAAAAAAGTTACTACAATTGTTAGCTTAGCTAGCAGTCTTTGTACAGGAGCAAAAATCCATGTTGTTGTAGAATTACATTTCCCTGCAGCCCTTAAAAAGGATTTCTCCAAACTGGCATTGAAATTTATTAGTGGGCAAAATGATACGTTTTGTAATTCTCATATTCTATTCTTAAACTGTAAATAAGGGGAACTAGAACTCTTAATATGGTTACCCGATGTTTCTGTCAGAAACTCTACCTTTTTAAAAAAAAAACAGTCTAATTTAAGTACCTAAAGATCAGAAAGCACCTATTACCAATAAAAAAAAAATTATCTGGTCTACAACATTGCTATTAAAACTTTTGAAGTGAATTAAATGTGAATTAAAATTCAAGGGGTTTCTTTGAAATTACCTCCTGTTTTGTGTTGTAGTTCTCATCTTGTATGGTCCTTGAGATCACTTTTCACAATCCCAGTCTTCTATTAGAGCAAAGCTACAGTGATACTTGAGCTTACTGAAAAGCAAATATAAAAACATTAAACCCTGCTGTTTTCAGAAGATATACACCTTGTCTATAGGTGAGAGAGTCTTTGACAGATGAGAATCTGAAAAAATTACAAATTAAAAAGATCACAGAGATCGATCATTTAATGGTTTTGTCTTGGTCACCCCTCTCCCCTAATTTAGTAATGTGACATATGGCCTGGGAATTCTTTTTGGAAGCTTATTTTGCAGTAAAGGGCCCATTACTGTTTGGAGCCTCTTCTCTTTCTTCCCCTATCATTTTGTCTGAGTGCAGCAGACATGAGATCCAGCGCTCGAGGGAGAGCAGGCGGTGCTGCAGAAAGGGTTGGCAGGAGCCATGCGTGCCCAGGGAGCGTGCCCTGGCTGATTGAGGCAGTGAGCTGCTCCAGCCAAGGCCACTGCAGTGTGCCAGCAAACATCACCCAGCGCTGCCCTGCCTCCAGCACACAGCGTGGTGAGTCACACACCAGGGCTGCTGTGCTGTGGAAAAGGAAAAATGTCAGGAGGACATGCAGTGAAAGGTGGCCTCACAAGGGCACAATGTTACTCAGTTTTTCTTCAGCCTAACAGGTGGCTTGTCAACATAACTGTAATTTTATATAGAGGTATTCAGAAGCTTTAGAGACATAGACTATGGCATTTCAGTTATGTCCATGCCTTTGATACTGGCGCTACAGTGTTGGGAATGGTATGGCACTATTTAAACTCGGTGTATGTCAGTGTTGGCTACACGTTTGTGTGCCTGGTGCCAGCTCAATACTTTCTTGTGTCAATGACTGCTCATGCTGTGCATGTAAAAGGCAGCTGGAGTAGTAAAGCTTGGGTTTCTCAGATTTGTTGATAATACGGATGAGCACCATGTTACCAACATGACAGTAAAAAAGCCCCTTGCTAATGCATGGCGTTCCGTCAGCTGAACACAGGAGTTTAATAAGTAGAGAGATAATCACACATGGTTTAAAGTATCACCTTTGTTAATGGTTCTGGTCCATGCAGACTCTGAGTGTGTGTTCTATTTTTGTTGTCTCTCAAGAGGAGCTGTATTACATTCTCTGAAATCTTTAGGAAGAAACAAGAACACTTTTTTTTTTTATTTGAAGAGTGGCTTAAGGAGTAATTTAAACTCCTGGATTATAAGAAGCCAATTAACTTAAAATCTATAATAATTCTTCAAATTAGTAAATAATATTATATTTTTTCATTTTTTATGCTGACAGATAATTTCTTTCTCACTTCGTTTATATTGAGTAGCTCTACCTACTTTCTCAATTTGTATCAGAGTGCATGAAGGGAGAACATGATTCCAGATACACACTTCTGCCACATTTTCATTCCTGTGATGGTGCCAAGGGTCCTTAATCTGTTTAAAGTCTGATTACATCTCTGTAAAAGAAATTGATTAGCAGTGATCCTGATGTTGTTTTGTTTAAGGAATAGAGTTTTTTAAGGTGATTAAAGTTTTTTTGGTTTTTTTGCTGGTGATATCAGAGGCACTTGATAGCGGTTGTGGTGCTATGCTTTTTTTATGAAAAAGAAACTGTAAGATTTGTATTTGTTACATTGTGCCCATCAGTCTGAAGTAAAATCATGTTCATTTCTGATTTTTGCCAGTAGTTGAAAATGGAGGGGAAACAGGCTCTGATAACTGCTCATCAAGATTTCTATGGCAAAACCAGAAACTTGTCTGTTTTAGCCTGAAAATTTTCATTGAAATGTGAACTGTGAATTACCTTGTTTAGCTGAAGGTCCCCCAACAACATTAAGTTAGTATCTTAAGAGATCTTGTATGGCCGTTGTAGCCTTAAAATTACATTGCAGAGGAGGTACCCTTTTATTAGTAACATCTAACTAATAACGTTAGATTTCTAATCTATAGTTACTGAAATAATAAGTGATCAATTCTAATACTTAGTTTTTTATGTTGTTTGCTCTCAAATTTTGCTTGGTGCATTGCTGATGGTCTTCTGTGTTCTCTGTAGTTGCTTCTCCCTTTTCACTTGCAGCTGCTTCCTTTGATGCCTTGGATGCTGTAAGGAAAGAAAAGAGGAGTGATTGCTTAGATCTTTCCTAATGTTGCTTGTAGCACTAGGAGCAGGGAAGTGGCATAAGAAACACCACCACTTTGGAATGGAATAAAACTCAAACACCTACTTGTTGTCAAGCTTAGAGCTTCAGAGAGGAAAAGACTGGACTTTCTTTGGATAAACTAGAGCAGAATAGATGTGTGAAAAAGGGCAGTGTGAGGGTACATGAATACAGACAGAAAAGTCAATCATCCTCACTGATGAGGGCATCATGGTGTTTCTTCCTGTCTGTTCTAAGCACTCTATTAAGGAGCAGGAATGCCAAGAGGGGAGATAAATGAGCATTTTAAGCCTGTGCAGTGGAGCAGTGCTCAGTGTTGTCTTCTTACTCTCATGCAGCTGCTCAGCAGTGTGAAGAGGAGGATGCTGAAGTGGCACCCCTGCCAGTGGATATTCTCTTCCCACTGTGTGGAGTGACCTAAGTGCCAAAAGACAGGAATCAAAACTGTTGAGCAGGGGCAGGATAAAAGACAGATACTCATTTGGACCCTTATGATATATGCCAGGGTGGTGACAAATTCTAGGTAACCTGTTTGCTTTCACATTGGGATGTTGGATGCTTTGTCTAATGTTTGCAGTACAATTAATAGGATTGCTCACTGCTATTTTTTTTCCCAAAGTCTGGGCCTGTGCTTTCCTTCAATAGCCACTGGATTCTAGGGTTGCGAGTCAGCGGAGATCAATGTTGATTTAAGAGGTTAAACAGTATGCCAGTTAACTAATTTGGGTATTACAGGAACAGAATCATAATTTCATAATTTGGTGCATATAATAGCAGCCATTAGATATGATTTTCATAGGTGGTCGCATCTGGAATTACTGATGATGTTAAGGAATAAAAAGCTGGAGAAATAGCTGTGTTTCAGGTAAGAGTGTAGAATGAATGATCTGTTGTAGCTTATGTTCGTTAACTGATCAAATTCTTACTCTTCTCGATAAAAGAGAAATTTGTGCCTGGATGTTTGCTTTGTGCTAGCCAGAGGTATAATATTTTGAAGGCTGCTTCAGCTTTAGTGAAAGGCAAAATCTGATGTAGTGAAGAGCTATGAACTTAGGAATCAAACCCCTGTAATTGCTGACATTCTGGTACAGAAACTTCTAAAAAAAAAGGACTGGTGAGGATCTCAGAACAGAGAGAGGATTACAGATTCATGATTTATCTGGGAATTGACAAAAGATTGACTTACTTGAACTACTGCAGTGTATAACACTAGCACAGGAAATAATTTACTACTGTTATAGTAATCAGGAAAGTTGGAAAAAGGAAGATCAATTATCAGAGTTCTTCAGAATTTCAATGGTTGCTTAATATTGTTATATAATGGGCTTGTTTTCAGACCTAGCCTTTTCACTGCACTGTTCACCTAAAAAGGCAAATGTGGTTAAAGGAGGTGTTTTATACATTTTATTGTTAGCTTACGGTTGTTTTCTTTGTTGTAAAGACAAGCGGTGATATGGGCAGGTCTCTTTGTCTGTTTAAAGTGAGGCAGAGAGTTACCTACCTAATCTCAGACCCTTTAGAAAAACCTGTAGGGACTGTTCTCTCATGTGCTGGATTTCTGAAGATGTCTTCAGAAAAGACTGGCTCAGTGAGCTTACCAGTTCCACCTGAGTATGAGGAAGAACTTTTCTACTGTGCATGTACTGGAACAAATTGTCCAGAGAGAGAATATGGAGTCTCCCTCACTGGAGATATTCAAGAACTATCTGGATGCAGTCCTGTCCCATGTGCTCTAGGATGACCCTGCTTGAGCAGGGAGGTGGGACTAGATGACCCACTGTGGTCCCTTCCAACCTGGCTGATTCTGGGATTCTGTGATGCCTTTTATTGAGTCAAAAGTGGCTCCCTTTATGCACCAAATCCATGAAGGATAATCACAGAAAAAGCTAGATTCCTATGATAGTAAAATAATAAACAAGTATGCTAAGGAATAACTCTTTATTGCCACTGCTTTTCTGGTCAAGAGATACTGATAAGGACTTGTGTAACTCTCTGATAATGCTTAAAAAGATAGTAAAACTACATCTATATATGTACCATTCAGCTCCTTCCACCTCCAACAGTCGTTTCATCTTATGCACCATTTTAGTGAAGGTAGGGAAGGGGGTTGGCACTTTCCTGTCTGTTTTATGTATTGGGCACATTGTTGCCTTTTTTGTGAATTCAGCATTTCATGTAGACTGTAATATTTAGTACTATACCTCAATCTGTATTAGTCACATGAACTGCTCTCAGTTGGGATCATTAGAGGATTACACTGCCATCAATCTACTGTAGCAAGTGTTTAATGTATAATCACTGGTAGCAAGTACATCCTGTACAACTGTTGAAATAAAAATAGGTCTTATTGTCATAATCCATTCAACAGAAAAGGACAGTATTAAGGTTTTTTCATTTTAGTATTTTTAAAGAAGAAAAAAGTTTACATTAAAAACTTTGAAAATTATTTAATATTATTTTAAAGGTAAAGGAAATACTAGGGAAATGTTTTCTTTACCAGAGTGAGAACAATGGCTCACAATTCCTTGAGCAGTTGGTTAGCACATACTATCATATATTGAATATTATATGGGTTAAAAATGACAGTGTGGAGGGGCAGAAGAGAGGATGGTTGTCATCACAGCTCTTAGCATCTGATGGATTTGGCTTTTAATGCATTGTCTACAAATCCATGTGTTTTGTTGAGAATGGGGAGAAGCTGGGTGGGGTCACTAACTTCCACTTCACCCCATGAGGCCAGTGAATTTAATGTATTTTCTGATATTGATGACCTAACTAATAAAATTTTCAGTCTGTGTGACTATATAGTTTTCACAGACTTCTTGGTCTTGCTTGTATTTGAAAAGCTAGGAATTTTTTATGTGAGATTTATCAGTGTTAGCCTTTGACAAAGAGGATTTTGTAAACAAAGCTGTACTTAAATCCCTGCGGCAAACATGAATGAATCCTTGAAGCAGGGGTTTGACTGGAAGGTCATGAAGACAGTTTTTGACTGCTGAACTGCATCAAGTAATCTGTGTATATTTTTGAAAGATGTCATCTGTGGAGTGCTTTCATCTGGTAGTCACATTAATAGTAATAAGAGTATTATTTGAAATAATTCAAGAAGAGAAACTGCAAATATTTTGGGAAAAGAAAAATTAGGACTAGAAGTAATGATGTTAAGTTCTTTAACATGTTTCTTACTGTGTTTCTGCAATGTGGTGTGTATTACCTCCTGCTTCAAGAGCTGTGTCCATCTGATATTCCGGTAATGTCATGTCAAACTTCTCTCATTGCAGCAGTTCTTCCTTGTCTGTCAGGGCTCATATAAAAGATGTATAATTGAAATTTCATACACTTCATCATGTCTTCAACTTGTTTACAGTATGGAGTCTGCAGTACACAGTTAAGTGGATACTGTGCGAAATCCTGTCTTGTCTTTTGTAGGCCATCTTTGTGTATCTGTATGCTTTGATTATTGGTGTGGCATTGCTGGCAAGATGCTGTTTCAGAAAATTGAGTTGAACCCATGCTCATGTCTAAAGCTATCTGTGACACCGTAATACTTCACATTAGAACATGAATGTGCTAAAGTACAACTTCAAGGTGCTTGGAGATAGATGACAGATGTATGAAGATGCCTGACTGCATTGTTCCTCAGTTGCTTGATCTTTAAATACTTAGAGGTCAGAGGAAATGAAGATATGTTTTAGTCTTGTCCACACTTTAGTCTTGGGAAGCTCACTTCAAAAGCTGGGTCTTAAAAGGTCTTTGCTTTTATCTGAAACACACAAACCCCTTTTGAAACTTCTTTATCTTTTTGTTTCACTTGACACCTACACATTAGCTTAGCCAAGTGTGCTAATGGCGATGGTTAAATGCTTCCTTTTATGGGTTTCTAATTGTATTTTATTTTTCAGAAGGATCAAATTAGAGCTTGTACACACTGAGCTGTAACAGTGACAACTGTCAGGACCAGCCCAGTACTGCCTCTTCAGGCAGACAGTCGGAAAAACACCTTTTTAAATATAACACTTGTAAAATTTCTTACTCTGAAAGTGCATCTGCTAGACATGTTGGTGTTTACTTTCCCATGGACTCTTTTCTTACCTTAAATAGAATGGATTTTGTCCATTTGGTGAGATCATAATAATGTTTTTAAATAAAATTTGTGGGCATGAATATGAGTGTGTCTCTGTATGAGAGAAACAAAGAGAGGATGGGAGGGGTGGGAAGTGGATAGCTCCCTGAAATTTGTAAATGTTTTTATTTAACCTCATATAGAAGAAGAATACTTCATTTTTTTCCTGTTTTACATGTTTTCCTACTATACTATTCTAAGCAGAATTGCTTCAGAGTATTATGAATGCATTCAAAAGTATTAGCATGCTGTAAACATTAGACTAATATATCTCAGTTGAACAGGTCCAGAGTTAGCATTTTAATAATTATACAATTCTAAGATCACTTAGTCAAAAACCATTGTATTTTCTCTGGGTATGGAGGGGGAGAACTAAGAGTAGAACTTAAATCTGCAATTCCCATATATATAGTATTTTTGTACTTCAGCATTTGTTTGAAAATACTTTAATGAAACTAGAATAACAGCATGAAATAGCTGGTTCAAAAATAGCAGGCAGGTCAATTCAATGCTTTGTTTAGACATATTCTGTTAGTCTGTATGTTGTTATTCATGTAGGATCAAACTTTGCTACTGAATGCTGCTTCTCTTTTCTCTGTAGCAAGGGCACTTCACTTACGAGTTACAGCTGTTGAAACCAGCTCTTATAATAACCAAATTTGGTGGGGTGGTAGGATGTTTAAAATTGATACCTAAGCCTGAATAAACTTTCTGGGTTTCTAAAATTTTTACTGCATTATAACCCGTTGTTTTATAGCATGAAAAGTAATTTTTGGCAGTTAAAGTAAGTGATAAATGAGGTTTTGGAATGTGCTGGTCCTAGTAGGCTAAGGGTTAGATGTGGAGGTCAGACAAGCTGTACAGGCAGTCTTACCTTTTGTTTAGAATGCCTCAGTGCTTCCAGTTTGAAACAAATCAAAAAACCAAACAGGTCAGTTGACTTAATATAAGAAATTGCTTCAAGGGTATTTTATTTTTTCCTAGTGTAAATTTTAATTTTACAACTACTGCTCCCTTCTGTTTTGAATTTCGCAGCCTGTTGCCTGTAATAGCATCATCAAAACAAATTTTGTTCTTAGGTTTTATTAAGTGCTGTCATAGTATATTAGGTTCTGTTTGGGAATTTTAGGGAAAAAAGATTGTAAAAGCCTCTAAAGTTCATCCTGTGTGCCGTCTTTTTCAGGCGGGATGGTTTGCTAAGTACGTGTTGTCCAATCTTGTTTAAATTGATGTGCTATGAGACTTTTTCCATTTTCCTTGGTAATGAAAATCCAGTCTGTGGCTCTTTCCTTGTTGATCTGTATCCAGTAGCCTTTGGATTAAGGATTCAGGCCTTAGTGATAGGTGTCAGAGAAAAGTCACAGAGACACTAACTGGAGCAGTTCCTTGTATTGACGGAGGATGAGTGGGTAAGCTAGCAGTGCAGGATGGGTGGCCTTGCATCCTGCCTTTCCATGATGGAACCATTTATCAAGTAGCTGGTGCAGGCTATGTGCTCTTGAAAGTGAAGGTCTGTACATTGCAGAGTGTCACATCCAGTGGTACCATAACCAAACTGCTCAGAGATTATTTCGAGTCTGTTCTTATTTTGCTCTAGCAGCAGAGGCAGTTAATCAGTTTTCAGATCCTAATGAGACATGTTGATTATTTCTTCAAATACAAGTATTTCTGCTTAAAAAAACCCAACTTGATGGATGCAGCATTTTTCTGGGTGACCTTTCATTTTTTGTAGGCCAGTTGGGTATAAATACCAAGGCACCATCATTCTCACTGCATAGATTCTGAAGAAAGAAGCTGTTGTATAGATTTGTACTTGCTAGGGCATTAAAATATTTCAGATGTAGTAGCAGGTGCAATTGACTCAGTTTTATTTGTATATAGTTTTGAATCAGTCATGTAATTTAATTTCTTTATTGTGAGTAAGTGTTTCAATTCTAACATTGGTGTTACTTAAAATACTGATACTAGAAAGTACAGTAGATGGAAATACATTATTTGAGAATTAAATGACTCACTAAATTACAGAGTTTAAAACGAAGAGTTTCAATATTTTAATAGTAACATTTGTGGAATAGCAATTATTTCTAAATGGTATTTGCTCTGATTTCCTATGTATTCGTTACAATTATTAATTTCTGTATTACTGAATCTAGTGGAACCTTTGTTCTGCTCTTAAGTGCATGCATAATATTATGTCATTGAAGTTCAAGGAGTCCTAACTAATTTAACTTTTATCCCAGTGGAACATCATCTCTAGGATATTAACAAAATAAACAGTGAGTCTAATGAATTTTCCCCTTAACTCTTATTAAAACAATTTCTTAATTGCACATAATCATTATGCAGCCAGTTTTACATATATGGTAATTATGCTTTATACTGAACTTTTTATATATTATAAAACAAAGATGCTTCAAAGCATGGACCATTATCTCTAAATGCTAAGTGGAGAGAAACGTTATATGTGGAATAAAATAGCTTACCCTATGAAATATTTTCTAATTAAATGCTGGATAACCTAATTGCTTAACAAATGTGGGCTGAATATGACTTAGTTCTAAGTCAAGACTGTTCTCCAAATACAGTATTAACCACCAGTCAATAATTATATTAGGATGCTTGCAGTAAGAGCAAAACATCATCTGTTTCTATGGCTCCTAAAATAAAGATCCTGAAGATCCCATTCATCAGCTTGTCACTGTCTTTGTATTAAGCAAAGAGAATTGATGAAGGTGTGGCACCTGCACGCAGCATCAGGAGCCAGTGGCAGTTCTAGTTTTCCTGCACAAAATGGCTCTGACAGTGAAAGTTAACAGGCTGTGGTTTTTCTGAGCAGATGTGACTGTCACTAAGGTGGGTGCCCTTTGAGAGCATTTCCCTCTATTTGTTCATACACTATGTCTTTGGCTTTATTGAAGTGGAATTAAGAAGAGAGATAACAGGACCTGGACACCTGTGCTGAAGTCAACAATTGTTTTCTTTCTGCTTGTGTGATTCTTTGAGCAAAGCTGTATTTATATATTGTTTGTAATTGCATTTACTGAACAGAGACGTTCATTGTCAGGACAGGTTTAATTCAGGCAGCTTCTGCCAATGTGCCTCAGCTGCATTGCAGAATGACACTTTTCCAGGACTCTGAGGGAAATTCATTCCTCATGCCAGTCATTGGCCTCCCTGCTCAGGCTGCCAATAAACTGGAAATTATGGTGGTAGTTTTTATGAGGCTAACAGGTGTTCCTGAGGAATTGGACCACCAAACCATTTGACACAGTAAGGGACAGAAAAGAGTGAATATTACTGTGTATGTAAATGTATTGCTAAGTGTATTTAGTGTTTATACACCAATGAGTTTGAGTTTTTTCCAGAGAATGTTTTTAGTTGATAAAATAAAACATTGCAGTTGGTTATATGTTATGTGTACAAACTAAAAGGCTGAACTCATGTGACAGAGATTTCCAGTTTGTGAGCAATTTTCCCCATTTAACACACCGCAGGAACAGGCTTGATACCAGGAATGCACAATAGCCATGAAATGCCGTTTAGCAGCAACCTACCCCTTTCCTCTTGTGAGTTTCCCTGGTGCATACCATCCCTAGAAATGAAGACCAGTGCATATGGACCACCCAAATAGATGTTTCTGCGAGGTTTTTGTGAAGGGAGGCAGTGAATTGCTGGCCACATTCCTCCTCAGATTGCTCTGTTTTGCCCAAGCATGGGGTGGGAGAGAGACTGTCTTGTGGTAGGACAGGCTTGGAGAGTACATGGCCTTGGCCCTTGGTGGTGTAAACCAGTTCACATCTGATAGCATGGTGTTCTAATGTTTATTTAATTTTGTCACTTCATTGCTATGGTATTTTACATGTGCTCTTAATTGCTCTTACAGCCCTCTCATGGACAAAGTTATCATGGTGTATTTACATCAGCCAAATGAACTTGTGCAGGCATTAGTCAGAAGAGTGCCTTGAATATTCTTGTCATGCTTGTAGTACAGTAGAGAGCTGGAGGAGTCCTGGTTTGGGCTTCAGAGTAAATTTTGTGTCTAAGCCATGGTTGGCCATATGAAGCATGCTATAGGAGTGGAAGATTAAATTGTCTTTTGTGAAACCTTCCCCGAGTTTCTAGTTAGAAAAAATTCATGACCTGACAGAATTTAATTTAAAACCTCAGTTAATTGACAACTAAGTTGCTGTGAACAACTTTGGGTGTTGTCCCATTAATTCAAAGCTGTCTGATAGAAAAATGACAAAGTATTTTGAATGATGCTGGATTATGTGACAGTGAAGTAATTTAAATATGAGACTAATGATACCTGTTAAGCAGTTGGACAGAGCATGGCTTAGAAAATAGCTGGTTTTGAGTTCTTTCTTTGGCATTTCCAAATCTACTAACGTGGTTCAAGGGAGTTTGCCCACTGCTGTCCTCCATATGCCACTTGACAAACACTTATTTTCAGAATATGAGACTGTAGTTAATTACTTTTCTATAGTAAAGAAATAGGAAAACCAGTTTTGTGTTCATTGACCTATGCTGAAAATCGGTGTAGTAATGTTTATGTCATATGGAACTGGGATATTGCCTTGGCTGACAATGTACTTTGGAATCTCTGGGTGTAATATACACTGCATAATGGTATATGGTTTGCAGTGAATATTAATATAAGGATTTATATATTTGCATGTGACTTCAGCATACTGTGAAGGTTGTTCCTTGGAGGTTTAGTGTAGACTTACAGAAGTTATTTCCTTTTTTAGAATGTAATTAGTTTTCCCCTGCTCATTCTCTTCTTGAACTGAACTATTTCTGATGCATGCTGTTAAAATAAATTAGAAAGTTGCAAAGATGTTTCTTCAAGTAGATATATTTATCTTTTTGCCAAACAGAGATTCATAGATTCACTCCTGGGTCTTACCCCACGCATAAGGACTGGGTTATAATTCTTCGAGTACACTGAAAATGGGATTTTTAGATGTCTCAGAAGAACCCTTAGGAGGAGGTAATAGTTGATTAACTGAGTTGAGGATAGCTGCCAAAGACTTTTGAAATTCAAGAAGCCTAATTTTTTAAAATTTATTTTTAGAACTGCACTGGGGTAAGCCAATTTTCAAAGTATTTGCAGCAAGATTGATCTTGAAGTATATAATTATATTATGTTGATGTTCTATGAATGAACCTTTGTTTTTCTGAGCTTTTTGTATTAGGCTTTAGTTTGAGATGACCAGAGGCTGTATTTCATCTTTCCCACCAGAATTCATTTATAAATGATATTGCAACTTATATTCTTGTATAATAGATATTAAATGAAGGTGATTTAATGGTATTTTTATGATCCTGTAGACCAGTTAAATGCTCTTGGTCATGTTTTGTTATTTTTTTCTTTATTATTTTTTTTTCCTTTTCTAACTATGCCTCTTGCCGGAGGCTGAATGTAGAATTTGAGTGAAAGATGCAATTTAAGTGTTGTAGTGCAAACCCTTAGTCTAGTGTCTCACAGTATATTTCAGATTTCTTTATATATAGCACAGACTTATGCATTAGGTGTGCATAGGCAGTGGTTTGTTATCCACATGCCTCTGTGAGGTTTAATAATTGACTGGACTGTGCAGCTAGAGTGCTGAATTTTATGCTCAATGTTAAAAATCAGAAAATCTCTTGGTCATACAAGTTGCAGAAAACTTGTTTTCTGTGCCCGGAAAACAGCAGGTTTCCATTCTGTAGAGGGGTGAAATGATCAAGGCCTAGGGCAATTAAGACACCTCTTTTGACTTCAAGTCCACACTACCGTAGCTGTGTGAAGTTTAACTGTACATGGAGGTGTTTATTCTCTTTTGCTGCTTCTCCTTGTCTGTTGTACTGTGAGTGGACTAAGAAAGCTTCTCAAAGAGCAATCTGCTGGTGCTTCAGCACAAGAAGATTGTACTTTGCTCAGGTGCATACCTGAGAGAGATTTCAAGTCCTTGACTCAAAGACAGCACAAACATCCCATAGAGATTTTCTTCCCAGGCTGAGCAATCAGTACCTCCACGCTCTCTGGTTTAAACCTGCCTTAGATACAGCAATGAGAGTCACATTGCTGTTGTGTACTCAGAGTTGCGTGGGTCTCTTAGGTTTGCCTTTGTGTTATTATGCCCCATAGATCTTTATAACCAGGAAATGTACAACCTGTGTATGTGTCCTAGTGTTCTTTTTCTGCATCATCTACCACAAGAAATGCTATTTCTTACTATCTCTCTCGAACCCAGTTCAGTTACTCAAGCTGAGCCATCTAAATTAGACTAGATTAGATTGAATTTCTCTCTCTTGCAGTCTTCCTCAAATCTTGCCTTCCACTTATGCCACAAAATAGTTGCACAGAGAGCACCGTAAAGGCCAAAAAGAGACTTGTTCAGGGCAACCTATCCCATATTATTCACACAGTATCTATGAGGTAAGTATATCGTTGTGGGTTTTTTTAATAGATCTTGAAATTTCTCCATAAAAAGGGAGAGCTTGGCCAGAAAGAGCTGAGCAACAGTAAGAGCTGTTTAAATAGTCAGTATAATGGACATGGGAGTTGCAGAAGAGATTTAAGGGCTTACAATTATGTCAAAAATCACAAATGTACAAAGTTTTAAATTTTTATGTCTTTTAAAATAGCACACTGTTTTTTTTCTCTTCGGACCCATTGTGGCAATGTGATGTTCTGACCTCAGGGCCCTGATACCTGAAAAGGCAGTTTAATCTGTATGCGATTAGATCCTTCTCTTCATTATTCTCATATAATGAACAGTTGCAGGAAGTACTCAACTCTCTTTAGATTGAGCTGCTGATCTGAAAGGTGACTGGAAAATCTTCTGTAAATAAATGGGAGGAAAAAACTAAATACCTTCATTTAAACAAATAATCACACTGACATTTGTTAAAAGAGTATGTGTATAGAGGCAAAAATATTTTAGAAAACATTTTTGGTGTCTAGCATTTATTTTAACTGTAAGTATGTAAAAAATGCAGACATCCTTACTCTAGGTTTACACTTCTTTTTTTTAGGACTTTATATGTCCTTAAAAACTGTACACATGGAAGACTTTCATAACAGCACAATACTTTAACTTATCTAAGAAAATGCCTTTTGTTTTTGGTTGTTTCAGATAGCTTTACAAATAGGCCATGATCTGAGCATCACTCTTGCATGTTACTGGTCATCTGTGTACCTGTACTTGGCCTTGCATGTATGCATTTCAAGTGAATTTCTAAAATGTAAATCAGTGTCATTATTTTTGGTCAGGATTTGAGTTCTCAGGACTGCATATGGCACAATTCACACATGGTCTTGTTTTCGAAGCTGTAAATCTCTCTGGAGTGATCTGGTCTCTGTGGCTTTCGCTGGCTGAATGGAACCTTGTTTCTTCTGAGCACTCTTTTGTGTTGGTTTTATCATTATGTGCCCCTTATTCGTTAAAAGTTTCTTGAACACAAAAGATGGATTTTGTCTGTGGGACTATAATATGTCAGAAATCACTGATGAGAAATCTTCAAGTTTGGAAAACTGTGCATATATTTCAAGGGAAGCAAAATAAAGGAAATGATTAAAAGAAACCCAAGGCAGAGCAAGTACATGGAGAGCTCTCTGTATATTTAAGGGCAACTGTTGTGTCAGGCCATGGTATGCATCACTGCTGCCTCTTGACAGGTTCACCGTGGAGAGACACAAATTAAATTCTTTCAGTTGCAGTTTTGAAGCTAAAAGTGTTTGACTGGTTCAGCCCCTGAATGGTGTTTAAGGAATAAAGGGAAAAAGAGCAGGAAGTTCTAATTGGCAAATTACTTCTTGTTATTTAGTTTGGCTTCCAAATTGGAAATTACGATAATGAGGAGCTTTGTGGGACTTGCCCTTGAAGAGGACCAGGCAACTTTTTGTTCAATTACCATTTAATGTGAAGATATTCAAGGAACATATTGTAGCATTTAAGCCATCACTTTCTATTAAACAAGTATTCTAAAGTAAGGATTTTTAAATCCCTCTCTGTGGATGGCTTTTGTGATTTTAAGATGTCTAAGTGAAGTGTAGATTGCAAACAAGGGTTAAAAGGATTTTCTTGTTGTATAATATTTAGCAAAGTGACTTTCCATATATTTCTCAAGATGTAATAGAGAATACAGTGTTGCATGCAATGACATGAGGACTTTACATGAACATTAATCTCAGTAAATTGAATATATTAATGTTACATGTAACTTCCAGTAATTCTAATTTTTATTTGGTTTACAATTTCTTAACAACAAGTGCAATAGTTGACCGAAGTCAAGGTCACTGAGAAGGATCTGATCCTGGAAATATATGTATTAAATTGCCATTAATGTGTGAATTTTACCATGTAGATCAAGGTTTGAAACTTGAAATGTTTGGTGTTATATATATTTATTAACGCAAGGGGAGGAAGTATAAAAATAACAAAAAAGAGGTGTGAAAACTTAGTTTTCTGAAAGAATACAGTGAGACTAATTTTTTTTAAACCTGCTACTATTAATAGGTTTGTGTATATTTCTCTGTGGAACAGAGAAAATTCAGTTTATGGGTCCACAGACATAGGACTGGGATTGTATTCCATGGCACACTTTCATTCTCCGTCCTTCGTGTTTTTTTAGTGTGAATGACTCATTCCATTTTTTATCTTTGCAATCTTGTCTACTTTTTATTCTGTAGAGCAGTCTGCACACCTGCTTGGTAAAAATGTAAAGGTTTTTACCTCCTGACCAAGGAAATGGCGTAGATAAATCCATTACCAAGTTTTGTTCAAAATCTAAAAGCAGACTATATTTAGTCATGATGCTTTTAATGGACCACTAAATAATTTTATGCTATCAAAAACCGTTTCACACATGCACATATTTTCTTTCTTATGGTTCTGTAATTGACCCCTTTTGTTAAGTTGCAAATTCAGAATAAACCATCCTAACTAGCTGACTTTTCACTTTCAAGTGTTCACATTAATTAAAGGGGTTAGTAGAATACTGAAGAGAGTTAATTTGTTCAGCATGTTTCCTTCTGAATTGGTTCCTTTCAACCCCAAATTTAGCCTAAAGCAAGTGCACGTACTGCCGTTTTTTAAAACCTCTTAAAGCAGAGGCATGTGATAGGAACACAATTCCTGAACTCCAGCAATAATGCTGGATGCAGTTCTCAGACTGTCCATTATTGTTTCAGTCTGAGTGGATGACCAGTAGATGATTCATAGTCTCACCCTCCTGTCCAGCACAGAGAGCTGTTTGAGAGCAAACCCACAGGCAATTTACTCCATGTTTTTTCTTTGGTTTAAACTGGTCCAGGAACAAGAAAACCAATTCATTAAAA